>OX377204.1:77432918-77469828 GCA_947396885.1 Heligmosomoides polygyrus polygyrus | reverse complement strand
AGAGAGAAAGAGCACCTGATTTCAAGCTCTGTAATAATCGCCCACCGCTTGCGCAGTAGTAGCTGGAGAGCTTAAGCCTCAAATGAGTGGAGGTGCGCTCTACTTCGGATTGAATCACTTTAGGAAAAGATCTGTGCATGAAGCAAACGTGAGTGCCGTCGATGTCGTAGAGCACCCGCGCCCAACACCACGCCCTTTTCCCTCTCACCACGTTTTTAACCGAGTAGCGTATTCGAGAGCTACATAGCATTTCAAAATTCATGTACAGCACAGAACACATTGGTCTACTTTTGGGAGGATGAGCATCAGAAAGAAACTTTCAAAGAAATTCTTCTAATTTACAGCGCTTTACTTCAAGAACCATGTGGTTTCTCTGAGAGAGGAGGAAATCCTTCAAGCTTTACAAGGTGTAGGACATTTTCTATAGAAGGATCGCAAGAAAAGCGAAAAATGCGGCCAATAGTTGCAATGCTTCGTTCAGCTCTGTGAGGAGCCTAGTTTCACCTCCTTACTGCTCAAGGCGGTTAGTATCCAGAATAGTTTCACCCGCACGTTTTTCTCAATCTGCGGAGGTGGTCCTAATCGGTCACCATCTGGAAGTTTATTTCCCTGCTGTACCGCTCAAAAGCGCTGAAGGTCCGATATGAGTTACAGAGTGCAGCATAGAAAGTTTCACAAACAATAGTGACAAAAAGGCTTTTTCATGAAATTTAGGCAACATTAAAGAAATGACCTTAAATTTTACCCTGTGTTGAAGATTACTATTCTCTTCATAACAACAAGGCCAGTCACAAGCTCAGTGTGTCGCTTCGGCTCACAAAACTACCCATGGATTAGCATAAAGTAAAACACCGTGGCTGGAGGACATCGTGCCCATGAGCGCAGCTGAATAATTGAGTCGGGTTCGGTCAATCGTCCGGTGTGGTCGGTTCTGTCCTAGCTCCGCATCCGCTCTTTTCTATTTCCAATGTCTGCCGTTCCTGACAACTGCCTCTAGTTAATCCGCAGCCTCTACGGCCTATTCCTATCCATCTTTGCTTTCATGTTAAAAACTCCTACAACATTGCATTTAATATTCTTTATACATTTTCTTTTTCTTGCTTTTGTTCAACTTAAACGAATCTTGTTCTCCGTACTGACGTCTTTCGTTCGTGCGTTTGAATATGCGCAACTCCCTTCTATGCTACCGCCTGAGGTGCGTACCAGTTTAAAGAGGCCTTTGAAATACAGGGCCCGCCTTGGGGTCGTGTACGTAGAAGGTCGTAGACTTTGTGCATCTCATAATTCGCATGCAAGACGTCCTCGCGAAAAGAATTTCATCTACGCTTTTCTTTTTATTGTTTTCAACAGCCTTTGCAGGTTATTTTTTTCTTCCATTGTAAGAAACAATGCGGACTACTCTTCGACAAACCTCTTTTTCCATTAACAATGAACCAGGCAATGAACTCACAACGATCCCACATTCACCAATGGATTGAAAAACACTCAAACTGAACATATGTCATGTATGTGGTCTGACGTAATCTACAGTATTTGTTTTGTTTATTATTTATGGCACACATTTTGTGTAGTGAATAAATAAATAAATAAATAAACATCGTCTTCTGCTAAATGACCGAGAATGGACGCTACGCCCCCATCACATGGTGCGGCGACTCGTGGACATCAGATCGCTGCTCACAAAGATATTACGTCCTACGCTAAACTACTCATTAAAGCCATCTTTGGCACTAAGAGGGAATTACCAGAAGTCGCACGTCGGTGCCGCTCCATTCTGGACGATACCAAAGCACTCAAGGAAGAATACTTGAAGGTGAAAAAATCAAATCCGTGTTCTTGTCTGCGAACAGGCAAAATACCATGCTGTTGCTACGTCCTTTCCTGAACATCCAGCTTATTCTGAGCTTTCCGATCGATAGCGATCTAATACGTTCCGAAGTATTAATCATCAGCCCTATCGCTTGTAACTTCCACGATATTTGTTGTAACGACTGACATTCTTCAGTTCCTAGGTATTTAAATTCTACATTCCACTGTGTACCACTGGGTAATTTTAAGTATTATCACAAGGAGAGGCTGCTTAAGGCCTTTTTGGCTTCCAGTAAACACCAGAAGTAGACGAGCACCTTGTCTTTTTTCGAATCAGGACGTATTCTCTCAAAAACATTGTGTATTCCCTTACACAAACTTAGTTACAATTTATCCATCACAAAAGAGGGGAGGAGTGGGCGACCGCAAACAAACAGCCTGCCTACTACTATATGATTGAGTCCTTCAGTAACTAATGATTAGATATTATTTAAAAGCTACGTCTTATGCGAGAGAGTTATTTGATTGGGGGATCATCAAGCGAGGTTACCACTAATTTGATAGGCCAACACTCAAATTCGAGACGTACTGGCAGGTTCACAAACACATCAATACCGCTTAAGCCGTATTCGACAACACAGTGGGAGGGATAAGCGCTGCCGAGTTTTCCCACCCTTCTGAAGAGTAATTTGGGTGGGCAAGACGAAGCTCATAGAGATTTCTTAGGCACTAGTAAGTAATGGAACTAGTGAATGTGGTTGTTGGCAAAGGTTTTAAAGAAGCAGCTCGAGACGATCAAGAACAGGACATGGGTGGACATGGAAGGTCTGAACAACGAGGAGAGACGAGGACCACCATCCACTCTTTTTTGAACGACACAGCTAAACATCTGGTGACCGAACTGTCGAAGAGAGCGGAACAGGCCTACATAATACCTTCATATTCGACTCGTCCTCGGCAAAAAAGTCTCAAATGTAGACTCTAGTTAAGACGACACCAAGCATTCTCCAAGATCTTTCAGTGGACCCTTTCTTCGTTCGTCTCGAGAATTTTTTCTGATGGTTATACCTAATTCGCAATGAAAAACTGTCCAGTACGCAATCATTTCTCGAAAGTACGAGATACACCCTGGAGCCAGATTCATCAACGATTTACAGCAATTTAACAGAGAAAATACTGCAGAAATCTCTAATAGCGCGTCGAAATGTTTCACCATATCGCCTGGCAAGCAGCGCTATCAGGGGTTTCGGCGGTATTTTCTCTGTTAAATTTCTGTAAGTCGTTGATGAATCCGGCTCCTGGAATGTGTCGCAGCACTACTCAAGCACAAACGGCATGGATAACAACGAACAATGAAAGACATATGGGATCGTATTTTGACGGCAAGCAGCATTTCGGTACCCATCTCAGTAGCTGAGTTGAGGTGATACCACATAGCATTCTCTCAAATGCGATTTCTGAAGCAATTCGCATTGACTCCTGTTACTACCCCAATCACCTTTTTCTGTACTATCAACGAGAAAACATGAAGGTCATATTGGATTGAATTCTTGCTTTTGCCAGGTACTAATTAGTTTTTGCTGCTATAATTATTAATTGTTTTCTGCTGCAGGAGGTGAACCATCCAAGGTAATAGCGAACGCTAAGGCAGTCCGCCCTTGTTTATAAAAAATTTGTATTGAATCGCTTCGATTTGAAGAAATTAGTAGTCTATCATTCATTTCATACCAAACAGTGCTTTTTCAAAGCTCTTTTGGAAAAAGTGAATGATGCAGTAGTCACTTACTTCTTCAAATCGAGTCGGAAAAGGTGCATCTGCAGCTAGGAAAATGTAATTCCCTGCATCACTTGAGCTGTGTGGAATCTCACTTCCGCTCATTATGAAGCATTTTTTCTTTTAAACATATATTTCATTACAATGTGCTTCGAAACCAGTACATCTTGAATATGTTACAATTATGTAATTCGGAAGCAATATAGCAAGAATTCTAAAAAAAGATAAAATACAAAAATATGCAGCAGAAAACCTTCCTACAGCAAAAAAGGCTAGTCTTGAACTGCAAAGTGGGAATCGCGATAGAATCGCATAGGCAATAGACTGAAGCGTAACGCGAGCAACATTCGCGGGAGATGCTTCCATATTTCCGTCAAGATAATGAGCTCTTCATTTTATGCAAAGCCATCGATAATCTGAATTGCAGGATATTAATGTGAGATTGTGTCACGCGACGTTTTTAGGCAGAAAATGTAATACGAAGGGTCGGCATCAATCAATCTCTGATGGAAATACGCGAGTTCTAATACAAATGATCAACAATCAAAAATTAAAAGCTTCAGTGAGTCCCTTTAAGGGATGCGCATCACATTCTACTTCAAAGAAATATCGTGCCATGCGCATTTGGCCTATATAAGGGCGCGTGTAGCGCAGTCGGAGGAGTTACCGGCTATCGAGTGCACCGGATATCTGGTTCCTGGTGGTTCGAATTTCCCGCCCAGGCCAACTAAGACTTTCACCCCACCGAGGTAGGTGAATTGGTACCAGACCTGTCTGGGAGGAATAACACGCTGACTTATTCATCGGACGGCCACAGCAATCCTTGTGTGGCCAAATACGCATTCTAATCACCTCCACGGCATCCCGTAGAGGCAGAGTGCGTGGCGCGTCCTAAAAGGGATTGAGTAACGCCGTACTTTATCTTTTTTTGGGTGAGTTAGTAGTTGGCATTTAGGAAGTAGGCGGAATGATCGATTTGGCCATTATTTAGAGTGTTGTCATAGTTATAGTCTTTTTCACACAATCTCTTTCCGAAAAGAGCTCTCGAACCCTCTAATCCACACTAAATTAGTAGTAGAAGTGCTGACCGTTTACGAAAATTTCATAGACGTACAAGGCTGAAGTTTTGGAGCTGATTTATATGGCTACCTGCTCGGACAATCATAACGGTAGTTTCTTAGGTAAATGGCTTATCAAAGGAAAAGGTGGGCGAACTGTCGCCCACATGGCAAGAGATTTAGCAAAAATTTTGATCCAGCCTCCTTTCTGCTTCATTTGTATGAAAAATAGGTAAGGATTTTGTTGCAAAGGAAGCTCTAATTGTAGCGACATTTTGTAAGGACATTTCTTTGGGCTAAAATGCTTTGCTTGACGTTCAAGCGCCTACAAGTTGATGGAGGAGCACTTGCACTGTAGATTTTCTAGAAATGGAGTGCTGGTTGGTGTTCAGGAAGAGCAAGACAATTTCTTCACTGGTCACTGGCACCATGTTTAGCTTTTTTTGTTCAGTTTTTTTTATAACCACGATATTATCGTATTACACTTGTTAAACAGGCAAAAAGGCTGTTGCCAAACCCAATGTTCTCGTTTGCTGAATGGAAACATTGGGTTTGGCAATAGCCTTAGATCACGCATTGAGTGGTCTATTCAGTTTTTTGGACTGAATCGGAACAAAAGTAAATGGAAAGGACATTCAAAGTAGGATTGAGCAACGCCCTCCTTTATACTTTATCCTTTGGCCTGTATAAATGACTTGTGGTGGCCAGCCGCTGTACAAGTCAGTGCTTTCTAATTCACAGACGAGTGTGGCACGAACTCACTGACATTGGAGTGATGGAAAGCTTGGTTAGCCTAGGCGGGAAATCCTACCCGGAAATCTGGAATCGGTTGCACGCGACAACCGCTATCTCCGACTGCTGTACCACACCTATTTTTATAATGAAAATGTATTTTGATAACCCAAAAGTTGTTTGTTTCGTTCGAAACTCTTCTAGTTTGCTTTATAATTTCTATCCTATTCTATATTACAAGTTTTATCCTGGGCGCGTTACGTGTCTTCCGCTACTGTAGAAGGCGGGGCGACATGCGTGATTACCGTACCTTGACAGGGTGCCGCGCCCGCCTCGGACGAGATTTCTAGACGAGATGAGGCGAGTTGAGGAGAGCGTGCACAACAAGCTGAGAAGGGAACAGTGAGAGCAATCTCAGATTAAATGTGAATAGGTCTCTTAAACTGTGTACACAATGTACACAATCAAAAACACAAGTAGTCCACTCAGATAATTTTGCATGGAAAATGGCAGAATGCAAGAAAAATTAAACAGCTCGAAAAAATGACGACCACATGCCGTCTCTGAGATTCCAAGACGAAATGGGAATAGGAGCAACACACTGTTCCTTGGTACTTTTCTACTCTTCCTTAGTATACTTCATAGTTTTCGCTCAGGCCATGTTCTCTTTTCAACTTTTCCTATGTGCTTTCTATTGCTTGGGTTATACTTTTTTAGTTGAGTATAGTCCTTACTAGCGTGCTGGTCTGGCTAATTCGATCTTTATTGCATTCGCTAATGTGTATTGTAGGATGAATCCCCATCAGGAGTCACTCAGCGCTCCAAAGCATGTGAAAGCTAGAACAGCAAAGAGCAAGATGGGCAGAGAAAGCACAGAACACAGAAGGAGACAGAAAGCACTGTTGCACGGTAGTGATTGAGGAACAGCTGCGCATAACTGCTCTGCTGTGCCGTGATATCTCGTCCGAGGCGGGCCCAACAGCCGTCACGCTACCGTAATCGGAGACGGTGGAGAGCGGCGGCGGCACGCTTCCGTAATCTAGGGAGACACCTAACGCACGAACCCGCTACGCCGTGAGTGCGTCTCATCAACGTAGCAATAGAAAGGAGAGATGCTGCACGACTGGTGTGGCCCTGTGTTACCCGCTTTGGACAAAAGGGCATAAGCGAAGATTTTGAATCAAGGTTGAGGAACATTTTGACAGCCTTAAGAAATCCAGAGTGTACAACCCTCGGCAGAGCCTGCTTGGCGCTGTCCAGGCGTCCGTCTCGATACTGACTTGAGAAAGTAACAACAGAACATCTGAGGCTTGAGGCGCTTTGGTCTGCCGCGAAGAACCCACTAGACAACCGCAATGAAGGTAATAACCTGAGAACTAGCATCCTTCGAGGATCTTTCTACATTCTAATCAACCTAGTCCAAGTTCCAAGGCATAGAAGGTGGTCTACTGAGACCTGATTCATCAACGACTTACAACAACTTGACGGAGAAAATACAGCCGAAATTACTGAGAGCGTGGCTTGTCAAGCGATATGGTAAAACATTCCAAGCATATTTCTTATTGATAAGCCGCATTATCAAAAATTTCGGCTGCATTTTCTCTGCTAAATTGCTGTAAGTCGTTGATGAATGCGGGCACTGGGCGAGACACATTCGCCCACATTTATCTTCAGTAACCTGTGATTTTTGTTCTTCTTTCTTCTGCAACCATCTGCAAGACTAGGTTTAGCTCTTCACCTAGAATATAGATAAAGAACTCGTACTTGTCATTCACAGTAACTTGTTCCTCAAGGAGTGTTCTCCAATCTATTGAAAGCAAATACTGACAGATAATGTCGTAGTTTGCTTTATGAAATGCTTTTTGAACAATTTTTAGTCCCAAATATAAGCGTGAAATTGCCAGGCTGGAATCTGTACAAAACAGCTTCACGAGAAAGCTATGGATACGAGTACATGGGTATGATTACAACACCATCCCCTCACCGGCTTCACGAAACAGATTCTTCAATCTACATACCCTTGAACGTCGTAGGAGAAGAAATGATTTAATTGCGATATATAAGATGATACACGGTCTTACTCGTATTCCCCTCCAGGAGTTCTATACCTTTTCTTCATCGAACACAAGGGGTGGTCAGTGGAAGATTCAGTTTCCTGGAGCAAAAAGCAGTGTAAGGTCTCAATTTTTCACTTGCCGTGCTGGCTCTGATTTTTTGAGGTTATCAAAAAACACATTATACCAAATTCCTTAAAGAAGTATAAAAAACTTCTTGACCGATATCTTCAGGATGCAGTTTAGTAGTTTTCAACTGTATTATGTTGATTCTTGTTGCCTGTTCTGTTTTTTTCCTGTTTTTTCCTGTTTAGAATTACTTTAACTTGTTTAGTTTTACCTTGTTTTTCTTTTGCATGGTTATCCATGTAGTGAATAAATAAATAAATAAATATCAACTCTTGTATTTCCTCTATTTCCTCTAGAACTATATCCTGCTTCAAGTGAAGTGTTTCAAGTAGTAGCGCTTGAAGAAAATGCTTATGTTCCTCACTTTTCCAGATCCTGAGGAAGGTACTGAAATGCCAGCCGAAGTAAAGCCTGTAACACTGGTGGTTCTAAGCTCATACATCTACCCATTACAATAACTGCATTCGTGGTGGCTGTCTTGAATGCTATCTGAATGCGAATTTCGCCCACTGCCGTGGCCAGCTAACAAACACCTCAAGGCCCTTTTCATACACGTCTGGTATCCTAAAGCAACAGAAGGCTTCGTTGACCTGGTTGTAGAAATAACCTAAATTTGACTGTGGCTCAAGGCGAGACCAGATCTTCAGTCACTGGCTTTCCCTTCTGTGCGCAAACGGTTGACAGTTTTAATTTTCAACCACTCTTGCTTTTATAAATCTAAACCACTAGTATTTATTGTGAGTTGGCAAGCTCTACGTGTCTGCACTTCTTTCTTCTAGGTTCCACGGATTTCCACACAATCCACAAAAGGCAAGACGAATGTGCCAAGTAAAATGTGCACTGCTGATGACGCCAACAATTGACCTCAGATATCTATTACGAGCTCTTATTCCTCAATGCATAAACCTATGCTAGTAGTAAGCTAGAACAACAGTAAAGAATATGTCGAAAATACAATTAGGGAATCCAAAGCCTTCACCTTTGTATACCTCTGGATGTTTCCGCCTCTGTTGAATTATTTTTGTTTTGCGACAGAGTGAGGGCGGTCCTGGTGCTGTATCGTCAAAAACTTTCTTTTAAATGCATACGAAATACATGAGATGTCTTAAGTAAGTTTAAGAGTTTGATTCACTGCTTAAGGAATCTCAACGAGTTTGTTACCAAGTCAACACTACTCTGCTGTCCTTTTTAATACACTGGCAGCAAAAATTCCAATCAATGTTCACAAGAGACTAGATTTTGAGATGCAATTTTAAGCAACCAAGAGTACAGGAAGATTCTCCACTAAAGTAGCAGCATTGTAGTAGAAAATTATGCAGGAGGGCGCCACCAGGGGTGTGCTTAATTACGATATATGATTTTACGATTTGCGGTGATTTTTGGCAATTTCTTTACGATTTACGATTTACGACATTTGTGGTCGTATTATACATCGTCAATTTTCGTAAATGTTATCGATCGGCTGGCAACGATCGTAAAAATGACGTGACGCAGCCCAGGTAAGAATGATAAGCCCACTCCCCCCTTTCTATTAGTTAATTCCCACTTTGTTTTAGCGTAGTTTTCTTAATGTTCTGATGTGGCGCCATGACAGAATGGCTTCGAGTTTAACTCAACTTTAATGAAATTTTTGGCCAACCATACTTGCAAAATGTGGCCGAGCGTTGTCATGCAGAAAGTAAGAAAGAGTAGAGGAGACAGCGAACTAAGTCGCGACGACCGGTAGGAATCACAGAGATCGTGGGACACTCATGTCGAGACCACTTTACTGCATTCTAGACCATTCTATATAGAATGTTCGACATTATGTTCTGTAATAAAATGTTCGGGCCATAATTCTGTGACACTAAGCCAGACTGTAACATGCTCTGCCGAATCTTGAAAAAAGATTGAAAATTTTGTTGCAGTTGTTTTCCGACATCATCATCATTTTCATTAGCGTCTGTCCCGCTTGGTGGCGGGGTCCGCTCTTCTGGTGTGGTGATGCCAATTCTCCCGATCAAATGCTTGATCAGGGTGCACACCAGCCATCTCTAAGTCCAAGCGCAACGTATCTAGCCAACGTTGCTTCGGGCGTCCTCTGGGCCGCTTTCCAGGGACCACAAGATTCAGGCCAATCTTACACACGGTGTCGTCGTTAGCGCGAAGGACGTGGCCGTACCATCGAAGACGAGCTTCGCGCAGCTTCTCGGATATCGGGGCGACACCGAACCTCTGTCGTATGGTTTCGTTACGAACGCGGTCGAAACGCGTAACTCCAGCCGTCCACCGTAGCATCTTCGTCTCCATTACACTGAGGCGGCTTTCAACTTCCTTCGTCACGGGCCAGCACTCAGCACCATACGTCGCTACTGGTCGGACTACTGTTCTATAAACCTTCGATTTGAGGTGCTCAGGTATTGTCCTGTCGCAAAGCACCCCAGTCAGCGAGCGCCATTTGGACCAGCCTGCACTCACACGCGCATTCACCTCCATCTTTAAGCTGCCATCGGACGTGACTGTTGACCCAAGATACTTGAAAGATGTCACTCGTGAGAGTTCCGCACCATCGATCTTAATTGATCCGTGCTCATTCACATCCGTCGTCAAGTATTCCGTCTTTTTGACGTTTAGCTTGAGACCGAACAATGCCAAACGATCGCACCAGTTGTTTTCCGACATCCTAATAGAAAATCTAAGATCTTTTGGTGCGTCATAGGATAGAGTTGCACCATGCACTAGCTTAGTACGCGATGTTCTTTGAACTGCATGCGCAGCTGTTGAATTACTAAACCGGTGAAATGATTTCAATTTTTTTTGCCCTGCTGGCGAGTTTGTGCTATAGCTTCTGCTAAATACTATAATAGTTTTACACGCATCTTAAGAACTGCTATGAGGTTGGAAATTTAATATTCATTCAAACGATGAAATCTTCTTGTTGAAACACCATATATAACTTAAGGTAACGTTTTTGAATCAGCAACTTTTTCGACTTTCTTAAGATGTTTAAAGTTTTGCTTAAGACCCTTGTTACTTCGCCTGACCAGGAGTCGTTAAAGTAAAAAAGGAAAAAAGTTTGGCAAGAAAACTGTCCAGCTTGGTCTGAGAATAACACAACAATTAAACAAGTATTAGATCTTTTTGTTTCAACATGTCAGGAAAACCTTAAAACTATTGTACTACATGCCAGGTAGCTCTTACGATTTACGGTTTACGATTTACGGTTTACGAAATTTGAATAGCATTTACGCACACCCACGGTCGCTGCCAAAGAGGTTCAAAAAGTTCGAGTTGAACAGGCTAAAGGCCGTGGAGTGATCGATGAGGGAGATATTTGGAAGTGTTCATTAAGGACCTGTCATGAAGGCCATTGAAGAAGGGATAGAGCGGTGTCAACCTACTGGTGGACGCTCGCAGATAAAGATAGATTTTCGAGCGAAACTATTTGTACTTTCCTCTCGGGCGTGCAGAGATTATATATCTATCAGCTGCTATCGTATGAAATATGTGTGTCATTCATATCATATTCAAAGCAACATAAGTAAGACGTGCAAACTAAGAGAGTCTGTGGACTATTTCGTGGGTTCCTTAATGCTGCGGATGTTGCGTATACTATGAAAAAAGGCATCCCTACACACAATCCTTCCTTCAAACAGTCTCCCCACCTGTTTGTACCTATTAGCCTGTACTTGAAGATGCGGAAGACCACTCTGGTTATTCCCTTGAAAGGTAGTGGTACCTTCGACATTTGTCTAGAGAATGACCAGGGCCGTATCTCCCATGTAGGGAAACGACCGCAGCGGCAGGTTTCACCACCAGCGAAGTAATATTTCCAGAATTTCAGCTGCTCAATTCACTCGCAACGAAGCCGCCGGCGAAATTTAAAAGTAAGTCTCGTTATCAATGAACGTATAAAGCTTAGAAATCACATTGTACATGACGGATGGCGGAAGCAGTTTCGGTTTTCCACTGTGTAAATAATGGGAAGTACGGAAATACTAGCCGTTTTCCTAAGTGGAAGAAATCGCTCTGGTCAATCTTTTTTGATAGAAACTAGCACTTAGTGAACTGGCTTATTCTTCATATCTACTACATCTGAATTGACTGAACAATCACCTCGAAATCTAACTTCAATGCTTGATGGTGCTGTAGCTTTACTGTAAAGAAAATAACGGCGTAATGACGTTGAGTGCTAAGATCTATGATTTTCAAAATACTTTTTTTAGTTTTCAGACCGAAGCACACAGCAATTGGAAGCATGCTTTTTGAATTATATGCTGAAACTATAAAAAGTAGCTTGGAGATAAAGATCCTTCGAGAAGTTCATTTCATTCTATAGCTTTTGTGGTTTTTAAATATATTTTCATCTAAATGTTCCTTACTCTGCGTTTTTCTGGTTGTGTCTCTATTCTTGTTTTACGAGTTTTCATGTTTCAGGTTTGCCTAATAAAAGGGCACTATGTAAAGACGTTTCGTTAGCAGCATTAATCGCGAGCAGTTTGCTAGGGATGAGCAGGTTGGCATCTCGTTGGTGGGGTGGGATTGTATCGTAGTCACTTCGAGCTCTTTTCGAAGTTGAATTGTGCAATAGAATATTAAAAATTGGAGTATTTAAAGAAGATTGAAAAAATAATGCTTTTAAAGGTTACAAAATTGCAAACCATCATGGGCGGACTCGCTACTCCTCTCGGAGTGTTTCCCATACCAATCACTATTTTTTCCGCTCTCTTTTTCTGCCTTTTTCGACAGGAAAGTGTTTGTAGTTAATATGAAAAGCTTCAAATTCGGGGTATATATAAATGTTACATACATACATAGAAAAGTCATCACTTGCCACTTCTAATCACTTACAGCAAGCAGCGCAAATGGAAAGCAATACGATAAGAAGCGATTACAGCTCAATTTCTGATGAACAGTGACAGTGCAGTTTTCGTTTTCTAAACGCTTCAAGACTGCCACGCCTTCAAGATTAAAACCGCTTTGTAGAAACAGAAATAGAGTACTTAACAAAGCTATAAAAACAGCCCTACCTCTACGAAGTTAGAGCTGTGTATGATCATCCGTGAACAGGTGAATTCGCGATTACCTCTGATAACCGTTTTGGGTGCGTTCATGCCCACAATTTTGGAATGGTTAAAATTAAAAATCATTAAAATTCAAAATGGTTCACAGAGAGAGGTTGATAGTGTGATTAGCAAGATATAGTGCAACATCCCACGTACTTACCAGGTTGCTCAAATTAAAAAGCAGCTCCTGAGAAACAAGTTACGAGAACATGCGGTAGTTGTTCTCAACCAATTCTTGGCCTTGTAAGTGTTGGTGCACTTTGAGCCAATGTCTGCTGTCAAACGACTGCAGCGTTTGGGAAGGTAACAACAACTAAATAAAATCCAGAGTTGAAACCAAAAACGCACCGACCGAAAAGAAAGACCGTTTCTTCCTTCCACTCCTAATCTGTTACTTTAAAGTCAAATGGTAGCGAAAAGCTTTAGGCCTGGACCCGAAAGGAATACTACGGCAGAATGCGAGTTGAGAGATTCCGAATTCACATTTGCCTTCCAAGCCACATTGTCGTTCTGCCGTTCTACCACTTCATTCCAGCAACCTCTCTCGTGTGATGTCACCTTCTCAAGTCTCGTCGGCATCGTGTGCGCCACCTTTAGTACCAAACCAACACTGGTTTTTAATGTCTGCGTTTGGAAAAAAAACTGAAATTTTGCCGTGGCTAACTCTTTTCTTCAGAGAAGAATTGGAGCCGAGACTATTTCTTATTGCTGACTGAACAGCTCGACAACAGACCGCAGAATTGAATACACTGGAAGAGTCTGCGGAGTTCCAGTATGCTACAGCGATGCAATCATAGGTTGGAATGAGGAAGTCTTAAAAAAGATGGGGAATGAGGAAGTTTAAAAAAAAAGATGGAGCTCAGAATCTCCTCTTCTCTATGCCCGCGCAGAAAGGAAGCTGAAATTGTGGAATGAAATTCTGGAATTCCTTCGAAACCAGCCTTGCTGCATCGAGGAGGACTTAAAAACTGCGCAGTTCGTGTTATTCGAACCAGAAAATCCC
This sequence comes from Heligmosomoides polygyrus polygyrus, assembly GCA_947396885.1. Lineage (NCBI taxonomy): Eukaryota > Metazoa > Nematoda > Chromadorea > Rhabditida > Heligmosomidae > Heligmosomoides > Heligmosomoides polygyrus. The sequence continues at coordinate 77,456,224 of OX377204.1, read as the reverse complement.
TTTCATTTCAAATCCAAGCTAATGTTGGCTTAGTACGAAGCGTTATTCTTAACTTGAACAGCGAAATAAGCAGTGAAAGACAAGAGAGATCAAGTGGGGAAAATGTTAGGAAGCAAAATGTTTAAAACACCTACTACTTTCACCATAATTTTGCCACTGCGACGTCTTCGATGTGCTATGCTAAAGATATGCTACAGATCAATCTTTACAGTATCCACTGCACTTATTCAGAAGAGCAATTTGTTAGACTAATACGGATTTTGGAGGAATTGACAATAGCCTTTGCATGTTTATGTCTCAGGCGCCAACCCGCCTGCCGTAAATCCAATTGCTAAAAAATCCGATTTTTGATAGTGCACGGACAAATTCTCAAACGCGGCCGGCACGTATGTATTTGCATCTGCAAACCGAGTTATTTGCATAATAAGTGCAAACAGTCATTTGATCTTGTTGCATCCAATGGAACGCTATAAGCAAGAGAAAGCATGTGTTTTCAAACGGTGCTGAAGTATAAAATACATGCACAACTATCACAATGTAACCGTTCAACAACTAGTTTCTCCACGGTGATTGGACAGGAAGGGCGGTGAATTTTTTATATTATTAGGTTGTCCCATAAGTCCCCACCGTTTTTTTTCAACGATTCACTGTAGATTTCGCCAGCGGTCTCTTGCGTAGCGCTGCATAGCCTTCGAAAGAGAATGATTTGCTCTATCAGAACCTGTATTGCATTTTTTTTTCATCCTGAATTTTGTCAATTTTTAGGTCGTTGAAGTGAAAAGTGAAAAAGTGAAAAAGTAGCCATTTGCGCACTTGTTCTCTCCACCTAGGTTTGTAATTTTTTTACAGCACTTAGAAGAGAATGTTTTGCACTACAAGAATATGTGTTGGTCCTATTTTCTCACTTGCCTTTATTGATGTTTAGGCATCAAATCGGGAATTCCGACTTTTTCGTCCTAATTTTTGCCAAAACTCCGGTTCTGTGGTTGGACTTTTTTGCTTGCTGTTATAAGTCGTTTAAAAGAGGATGCCTTGCTCAGTAGGAATTTGTGTCGCGTTTATTGGCTGACGCTGATTTCTGTCGAATATCAACAACTGAAAATGGAGAAGGAGTTGTTGGTGAAGTCGACTTTTCTCTTTTTGGCTTTTTGTTGATATTCGATGGAAGTCAATAAACGCAACACAAATTCTTATAGAGCAAGACATTCTCTTTCGAATGACATATGAAACCAATCCAAAAAGTCAACCACAGAGCAAGAGCTGTCGGCAAAAATAACCCTCCTCCTTCGGACGTCCCAATTTGATGACCTAAAAACCATTAAAAGACAAATGAGCAAATAGCGCTAACACATATTCTTGTAGCACAGAACATTGTCTTCTAAGTGCTATAAAAAACTCGCAAAAAAATAGAAACCTAGGCGGAGAGAACAAGTGCGCAAATGGCTACTCTTTCACTTTTCACTTCAACGACCTAAAAATTGACAAAATTCATGATGAAAAAAGAAATGCAATACACGTTATGATAGAGCAAATCATTCCCTATCGAACGCTATGTAGCGCTGTGCAAGAGACCGCCGACTAAATCTGCAGTGAATCTTTGAAAAAAACGGCGGAGACTTATGGGACAGCCTAATACATGCACAAATCAACACGAACGTTCATGTATGGCTCAGAATCTCATAAAATATTAGGTTGTAAGATATTATATGTGCGACTGTCCTTAAATTCCGGCATTTTTTAAAACAGTATGGCAGGTAGTCGTGGAGCTTTCGTGCCAAGATTGACACAGAACGTTTATTCGGCTTACGTTTCGGCGTAGCCGCCTTCTTCAGAGCTTGGAAAGGACAAAGGGGTTAGAGAAATTACCAGTTCAAGGCTCATTTCAAGTTTCAGCCATCTCAGAAGCCAATGGGAAAAAGAGACGAGTGAGGAAGGCAGCCCAACTGACCTTATGTAAACAGCCGAAAGGCTGTTGATTCACCCTTCGGATGGAGATAAATATGGGTGAATGAGGTCCTCCCTTCGGGTCAGCCCCTCAGCGACCTTCTGGCTGGCTCCCGCTGGAGCCAAGCCTATAGAGGTCGGCAAAAGGAGCCAACTTCCTGGTTACGGCCATCCGTTCCTCCTTCCTATTGATTGGTGGGTTCTTGAATGCAATCTACAGTACCTCCAGAGCCTTGCGCGCTGCGATGGCGACCTCGCGAGCCAGGATCATCAGCGCCACTCCAATCACTGCGCCACTATGACTTCGCAGCCTGTTCTCTCCCAAGGGTGTGGCGATTTTTCTGTTGAGCCCATCCACATGCTCCTTCACCCTTACCCAAAGTGGTCTGTCAGTCTCACTAATGTATCCCTCCTTGCATTTAATGCAAGTTATGAGGTATACTGTTCCTGAAACCCTACAGTCGCCTTCCCTGCCAAATGAGCAGACCACGCAGGAGGGCGTTTCACAAGCGCAGTCATGAAGACGGTTCCTCACCAGTTACGTCTTGAGATTAGCCGAAGGTACTTCAACGATTTTGAATTTCACTACTCCGACAAATGTTCAGATATAAGATTAGCAAGAAAACGTCGAAGTATCATCGAGAACAGAAAAAGGTCACCGAATTTCTCGAGAACTATCGAGGAGAAAAGCATTGCCCCTAATACTACACCAGGTGCTACTACTGTGGTAGTTACGAGCACCATTCGGCGTTATGTGAGCTCCCCTAGAGGAGGGAAGAGATTTCGAAACAGCTATCCCATGCGAGATCAAGCTTAGCTGAAGGAGAACCGGATTCGGAGACTTGAAGAGGAGCTACACCAACTGTACGACTGGCGATGACGGCGGCAGGAGTATCGCGATTTGTGATACCTATTTTGTGCCTGTTTTTAAATTATTGCCATTAGTAACTGTAGTCATAAGGTCGATTGTTGTTGTATCAGGGTTTGTCTCTAGATTCCTTCGGCGCGAATGTTGTAATACCGCTGCATGCGTGCAGCTAGCATAAAAGCCGACAGTGCAGCGGGATTTTTTTGCTTTTTCGCCACAGATCTTCCATTTGTCTCTGCAATAATCCTGCGTGGCAACTTGTTTCGACTCCAACCACTCGAAGGCTCTTTAGGGAGTTAGAGAAAATACCCGCCCAAGAGTCATTTCAAGTTTCAGCCATCTCAGATGCTAAAGAATAAAGAGGAGGACCGTGAGGAAGACAGCCTAACTGACCTTATGTAAACAACGGCTATTGAATCACCTTTCGGATGGAGATAAATGTGGGTGAATGAGGTTCTTCCTTCGGGTTAGCCTCTCAGCGACCTTCTGGTTTAGTCTCACAGTTGATTAGCGTAAGGGTCTAAAGGAGATTCGGAAATTGGCGGCTTCGGGAGCAATTAAAGTGGGCGTTAGTGATAAGGGAGGCGAGTTTGTGGTGCTACCACAAGTACTTGGTAAGAGTATTCCCATACTCCACCTCCAGAACAGGACCGTCGCCTGTCAGTGCACTCCTGAAAAATTTAGTAAACAGTTTCGCCGTCTAAACTAAAAGTGGGTTGAGGTTGCAAAGTCAGCAAACCTCCCTAGAAGCACTACAGCGCGGCTGAAGTGTGAGCATCCCGTCTGCCCGGTCTCGTGTGTTCTTATCAAGCCCCATAAGTTGGCTCCAGGTGGTGCCCTTAGCGAACCTTCGCTGTATAAGAATAGGCCTATAATAAGTGACATCGGTGGTCTTGCATACCGAATATTTTGGCTGCTGAACTTGGTTCTTACGCAGCTACTATGTACGGTTCATTCCAGCTCACCTTCCTGAAATCAGCGCCTTTTGGATAAGCTCCGGGAGAGAAAAGGTGAAGGCACCTGCAGTGGAGTCGTTTGACGTCACGTCGTTTTACACAAATGTCTCCAAAGGCGATGCCATCAAGGGGTACACGAGATCCTTGTTGAGCATGAGGTGCCCTTTTTGGACTCAACAGTGCCCAAATTATGATGCTCATAGACGACTGCCTTCAGTGCAACATATTCATGTGGTCCATTCAGTACTATAGGCAGGTTAGAGGCATAGCTAGGGGTCACTTAAACCGACGCTAGCTACAACGTACATGTCAAAAATAGAGACATCCGTAATGGAACGCAGACTTTTACTCTTTTGTCGGCATATAGATAATTGTTTCATCGTATGTCCCGCGCAAAGCAAAATGGATGCCTGCTTCGAGTTGCTGAACCATCAGGCTGAGCATATTAAGCTCACAAGGGAGAAACCGACAAGTCACTGGCTACCGTTCCTCAACGTGGAAATTCATCTCACTGGGGACACCTTTCAAACTAGTGGTACCGGAAGCCCAGCATGGGATACCAAAACCTTCCGCTTCAACGATTTAGCGCATGTTTCATCCGGGAGGCTTTAGCACAACGCTTTATCATTAGATACGAACTCTCTTATGTTCATACTTATTTCACAAAAAATTTTGCGCGCTTGCAAAGATTTTCGCAATGCTTCATTCAAAGGTTGCGCGGAGAGAATAAGGTTGTCCGCATGTAAATTCTCTAGAATCTCGTTTGCCAGATCGTAGGCTACACTGCATTACGTAGGTGGTGATGGACAGTTCCACAAAGCAGGAATGGTGACACATTCAGACCGAATCTTACTCTCGTAAATCTTATTGTCGTGTCCTCATCGTTGTCCTCATCAGGCGGTTTATTGATGTCGCGCACTCATAAAAAGTGCATGGCATCCCTATCTCTCTCATGCAGGCGAACCTGTAAAAATGCTTTTTCCACATCTGAGGTGACAACAAATTTCGGCAAGCGAAAGCGCAACAGAATGGCATGAAGGTTAGGTAGAATAAGGGAGACCTGACGAAGCACATCATTTAATGACGGGCTACCCCTTAAGTGCGCCGACGCATCGAAGACTATGCACAATTTTGTGGTTTTCTTGTGCAGCGTTATATCGGTTGGTGTGGGATTTAGTGCAATACAGCGCCTTCATTCAGTGAGAAATCCTTAACCTCTTCTACGATTCCTATTAATGTTGTGTCCGTAATGTCTGGTCGTAGTCGTGAAGCAGCGCTGAAGTTTTCTGGAGCATAGCCAACACTGCACATAGGCGTCTCTGCACGATAACCTTGTTGGATGGTAGAGCTGGGTGATTCTCCTTATATGAAAGACGAATACAGTAGCCATCCCCTCGTTTTTCGATGGTTTCTTCAAAGAGTTTTGCGACTTCAGCTATGACGCATCCTTTTCTGCCTTATTTGGTCCCGTGAATTCGTATACTCCCGCGGAGTCAATGGCCCAGTACTTCTCCCATCTCTCTAAATCCTCATCGAAGTTCACGATAGAGTGAACTGAAGCTCGCGCAAAAGGGTCAACATGTTCAGATCTGGGACTTGGTTTGACAACACCTTCTGCCATCCTGAAATCAAGAGGTGGACGCCAGTTTACAACAGGACATGGTCAGAAAACTGTTCGACATTCCTCTACGACATAATTTTGAAGCCTATGGAGGTCAGTGATTCAATACATCTTGGATGATGTCCGGTCTTCACAACTTTCAAGGATTGTACATTTAAGGTTTGAACGAACGGTACGCCGAAGATCATCGTCATACAGTATATTCACCAAACCTGGCCTTAACAGAAAGCTTCTTTATCGATGCCCTCATAAAGCGAGCAGCACTTGTGAACCAATATAATGTCAAATTTGCTTACGGTGGCCTTAACCGCTATAATTCATCAAAATTTTAAGAGAATGAGATCTCCTACAATATTCCTGATTTTGGTCCTTCAGAAGCCGAGAAATGCTCACATGTCGGATTAAAGGTTTTTAGATAGAAAATCTTTTATAGAAACACTGTTCGGATCATCATCGGTCTCACTGTGATCCACCGGCACATATCTGCCACTTTATCAGTTTTAAGGGAGGCTATCTCTTAATACTTTCACATCGCAAGAGCGGTGCGCAAAGAATTCTTTTCCGTTTTAGTGAAAAGGTGTCTTTAGCCGAGTTGTGGTTTCTTGAATATAAGACTCGTCAACTGACAATTTTGTCGCGACCATGATCGCTTCTCGGTCCGTGTCCGGCCCGCGCGCCGTTTCCCACGGTGGCTTGCCGATGAGGTCGGCCTGGGAGCATGTACGCAATGGTTGTTGGATGTCCTGCTGATAGCGGAGCGAAATAAACCTTATGGAGTACCAGTGGCCGTATTCATGAACGTTCCCGGGAACGTTCAAGGCTACCAGCGGGAAGCGACCGGGCCGGGAGGCAAAAGTTCGTATTCACGAACATGCCGGGAAGCAACGGGAGCCTCCCGCGCCGATGGCGGGAGGATCCCGGCCTACCCCACTCAACCGGTCGGGAACGTCGGGAAGCCGTCAATGAGATGGTGTGTTGAATCGCAAGCAGTAGGATTTCGATGGCGATGTTGCTATCGAAAGTCGTCTTCACGGGGGTTATCTTCGCCATATGTCTCCTAACGTCTTCCTGGGCTATCTTCTGGGGAGGGGGGGGGGGGAAGGAGGTCCGGATTCTGTCGCTTACTTGATTGGAAAGAAATCACATAATTGATCTGAAACATTGACAATGAGCGGCTCTTTCGTCGGATGCGTCACGCACTCTATTTCTACGGGATATTGCGATACCACTTCTTATCTTTTTCCGTTGTCAGTCGGTGGACATTTTACGAGCACGTTATACGTGGAAAAGAAGACATCGTCAGCGAAATAGGATTGAACTTCGTAGCGAACAACAACAAAATAAAAATATAACTGAAGGCATGTGTAAAATTAGAAATTATTTCTTCAATAGTAAAGTAGTCCAAATTATGAAAAAGTGAGTAAAGTAAAAGTAAAAGTATGCAAACTGTTATCACAACCTCAATCCTTCAGCCATTTTTTTCTTTTAGGCTGTCTTCGCCTCATATTTAGAGAATATGGAGGAACACTTTAACCTAATGGTCACATGTCCAACGCCGTGCGCTACTTCCTGGGTGCGCCGTGCACGCAGAGATTTCGTAGGAATCGAAGAAAAGAGTGAAAGGACAGAAGGCCACGAAGGTGACTACACCAACAACGGGCATTTCCAAACGGAGATCTATGAAAAGATATGGACACCAAAGAAAATGTCATCTCGCACATTATATGCAACTGTTTCGACCTTTAAAGACGTTCGAAAGTCAGACACGCTGACGTATGGGCCAAATCATCGAGGATGTCCTCCAGGATGGCAATAAACGAGTAGCTTCTTAAGCTCTCCTTGTCCTCTCCAGGCACTGAAGAAGGTTCTGCCGGAACATCAGTCGAGTGGAGTGGCAAGAGATTGTATTACAAAATAATCTTTGGTTTCTCTATTGGGGATCGTGCCACTTTTGTCCCCGACAAGTTCTTCAAAATACTTTTAAAATGGTAAGAGATGGCACATAACTTAACAGCTCATGAATTTCTGATATTCTGTTGAGATTCGAACAATTTCCAGTTTTAATTTTTGTTGCTTGTGAGTTATTCGTTTTTCCGTTATCCGGCGATTTTTTGGGAAAATTGTCCGTTAGCCGGGTCTTAAAATTTCGTTATTCGCTCATCCCTGGTTGAAACCCAGGCAATTTGAGAATTTGGTTTTTGAAATTTTGCAGTTCCCGTCTCCACTGCGAATCTAACTCGCGCGTCGCGGTCGCTCCCGCTTCCCGGCGGTTTATGAAAACCTTTCGGGTTGCAGGAAGCCGGGAGCGGGATGCGGCGGGAGCGAGAAGGCATCGCCTGCTTTCCCGCTCCCGCCACGTCATGAATATGGCTACAGGTGTGCCTTCGGAGGAATAGGGTGAGTCCCTTGCTATCAAGGCTGTTAGCTGTATATGTGTAAGTATTGTGTCAGTACGTGGGGTTCTCCTCTGGGATTGGGTTTTCCCTCTGTGGCGCCTGGAAGTCAATACAAGCCGCTGTGAAAGGCTCAGGGAAAGGCCGGCGGTTGGAGCTAGACCAATACGTGCATGGCAATATATTAACGGCAGGTCAATACGCTGGGTCCTTCGGGGTTAGATAAGATCCGGGAACCCTCTGGTGCCCTTGGAGTGATACGGAGCCGCAATGGCGCAGAGGTTCACCTCATCCTGCGGGGCCACCGATCGCAACACCGTACAATCTGATAGTTTGGTGCATCCAGGACAGGCAGAAAACGGTTATTATTTGCTAAAATTAATTTTATTACGGTGTAAATTATGAATACACACAAAGATTGAGCTCATTTACACAAAGACTTTTGAAAGGCGGAACAGCACTGGTGCTTTCAAATGTAATTCTGAGTACGACGCCAAATTGAGGAAGCGAGACTGTAGAACAACAGAAAAGCAACCGTGCGTTTAAACATATCATGAACATTTGAGAACATCAGGCACTTTCAGGAAACGACACGCAATTACATTCATAGCCGCTTTATACGCTTCATGCGATCATTAGGTATAAGAACAGTGCTACTGATGGAGGAAATGGAGATTTGCTTACTTTCAACGCCGAATAAAGGGCGATAGTTAGCACAGTACCACTTGCCTGAAAATGCGTCTTTACCAATGTACTTTGAAACGACCTGAACAATCAAACTCACAACTCTCTTCCAGCGTCCCTTATAAGGCCTGGACGGAACATGCTCTCAACAAGGGGTCCGCCCACTTCGACATTTGTAACATTTGAAAGTACCGAAAAAATAAGTGCTCAATAACCGGCTTCCGACCAAAATATTTTATCTACAGTCAAGCCCTTCAGCTGTAATCTTTACATGATTCCCACCCTGATCGGTGAAATCATCAGGAAAACCCATGAAAATGTTTAACAATTGATAATATCGTTGCATAATTGGTTGCAGGATCAAAACTTTTAGCGTGCAACGGCCACCATATTCACGCCGCTGCCATCCGGATCGGTGAAGCCTGGGTAGCTTGCGGTAAATTTTGCCTATCGTTTATGACAACGTAGTTCACGTCCGTCGGTTAAATTCCAGCCGCATTCCGATCGGTAGGACGGTAGGACTCTGTGCCTTGAGACAAGCACGATTCGAGAACGCACGCGATGGTGCGGGAACATCCAGCGTGGGTGCAAAAACGCGGTGTTGCTCCTACCCCAAAAAATCACGTGTCCTGTCAACATGGGGCTAGCCGGTGCACGATTGGCTGCTGCTTTAAGAACAAAGGCACGTTTCCGCAACCTTGTGGTGCGTCTTCGCGATATGTTCCTATTGATCATCACAATTTCCAAGCCCTCTGAAACACTGTTACTCCCTATGCCTAGAAGTGTCGTCCCTCATATATTCCGCTAGTTCATCCCCAATCTTGGCGTGAATGCGAAATTGACCGCTTCACCATAGAACTCACAGTCGAGCACGTCCCCGTAACCTTTCCACTCGAAGCAACCGAAGAGTAGCCACTGATATGGGCAACGAGGTCAGTCGCAAGCAACCATACTTCCATAAGCCATTTAAAAGAGCACTTCCAGTTCAGCCAAGGCATAGTGGAGTCGCTACCTCTAAAATCAATGGACCACAAGAATGTGTCAATCAGGGCTTGTCTCTGAGGTTATGGGGACTGTAACTGCTGGTGTAGAAACATCAAATCTGACCAACCTTTCTGCACTTGCAGTATGGCCTGAGGTCACCGCCTTCATTATAGTAGGTCAACTCATTATCAGTCAGCTGACGGAGAGAACCCTAAACAAAATGATTACCGAATGAGCAGGGCTCGAAAACCATGGGCGACCGATCGGAAGGCTACCTCCTCGTAGAAAATGCTCCTGACAATCTGCATACACGGCACACCGGATGTCCTTATCACTCATTGGTATCCCAAATTCTCTTCCGCTAGTGCAGCCCGCTGGTCCGTATACCATAGTGTATGCTTTTCTGCGCACTCTTCGAGCTGTAACAGGACATTCGGATGGAGAAGTCGATTGGGAAGGACCCATTAGGGCTAATGCCGAGGATGGAGATCTTCGCCGAGCATCGCGGTAACTGTCAAGAATAAAAATGAAAAGGGGTTGCTCTGGAGGGTGGAAGTCCGACAGCACGATCATCTGAGACGAGCAGCGAGATGAAGATCCCGGAGAGATTGCTAGGCTCAGAGTCCGGACTTGCCGGCAATTTATCGCTTTCCCTGCTCGTCCCACAGCCATCCCAAGAAAGCGCATCAGAAGTCTGAACGGAAGATGATGACTCACCTTTGGGATCAGACCACATTTCTAAACAAAGCTGAGCACGTACTGGAACAACGGGCGGTGTGTCATCAGCCTTAATCTCCTCCATCTTGACTGTTCTCGCCTCAGACGACATGTTGATCCTATCCGCGAGATTCAGCAGTCCCTCATCCATTAAGTCGTCCTATTTGTCTTCTAGATTACAAATTGATGGCAGTCAAATTCTAGAGAATGAGCCTGTCGATACACTTTTTAAAACCACAATCGTTTCGCGCATTGCCGTTGCCCTCGCGTTGCCATTGATCTCATCCCTACGGGCAAGAATCATGCTTACTATTCTCAACAGCTCCTTTAAATCCCCTAGAGCAAGGTTGTCGTTAAGATAGTGTTCCTTTGTTCGAACGTCCCAACATGTACAGTATCCTCTGACGTCGGCCGTGAACCAATCGCAATCGCAGACACGGGTACTATCCGACGTCACAACATCAAAACACCTGCTTAACAGGGTTATCTGCATCCGAGGGCCTGAGGTTTTGACCTCTGGGTCATGACCCGTTTAAGACATGTGATCTCAAGGGCTCTATGTCATTCACCCATCTTCCGTTCAGCTATGGTGTCAGTGGGTTCATTTGTCCACTCATAAAGGCTCTGAAGAAGGCGACAACGCCGAAACTTCAGCCGAAATAGAGCCTTGTACCGATCTTGGCTACGCTGAGCAAACTACTCGACTACTGCAACATCTGAGGGCCTTTTTCTTGCCAAGGAGATGTGTGGAAGGGAATTGCTAAGACCTCAGAACAAGATCAAATAGATGCATTGCATAAATCACGCAATTAGAACTGGAGCACACTTTTTCAACGCGCCGCGCAGGTGGTCTGCGTCGGCGTCCATGTGGAGATTCGATAGATGCGCATCGGTCTCTTGTAAGACCGCGGTGGCGCTACCGGCAGGTGGAATGTGGCGCAGTGGATGGTAGCGTTGGCATTCGGAGGTGGTCTGGAGTTCGATTCTCCTGCGTCGCGGGCTTTTGCGTTTCAACTGACTGGTTGAAACTTGAGGGGTTTAGACGTTTCCGTTATTTTCTAACGTTTTGTGCGATGTTTTCCAGCTGCGTGCGTTTCTGCGATGAGGTAATCCACAATAGTAAATTTAATGTAGGTTATAGCAAAGCGATGGCTTAATCCGTTGAAAAGCGTTTTTTTTCTTCACAAGATTACATACCCACTTTCTCTCGGATGTGGGCTGAATGTGCTCCACCGGTTGATGCGGGCCCTTCACAAGAGCACAGAACCCAGCTTTGGACTCCTCCTGGGCGACGAAAGCAGCTTCCACACGAGCAGCTTGGACGAATGGCAACCTTTTTTAGGCCGCTCGAAGAACCCCAGAGCCCAGCTGCCCACTTCCGGCTATGCAGTTTTAGGGCGTTCAGAGTTATCTAATGGAGATATGCGTTCCCAGTGTTAAGCGCTTGCTCGAGTGAAACCATGCTCCAATCCATGCTCCGCGCTCAAAATCTGTTCTAATCTGTTTCTGTGTGGAATAGTTGAAAACCGGTTCTCAAAAAAAAAATAAAGCAAGAAGCACTTGCTCAAATTATTCGGAAACTGCCTTTTAAGCAACACCTATGGTTTCTGCTATACGCAGTCAGAATGAAGCAATCGGAGGTCGCGTGTTCGTTGCTACAAATGATTATACTTTGTGAAACAAAGATGAACTTATATTTGTTCAGTTTTCTACTTATACCTATTTGTCCAGTTTTGTGTCGTTATCGATGATCTCAGTGAATTAGTTGAGACCAAATACTACTTTGTGAAACCAAAGTTAGCCCATATTCGCTCGTAGTTTTGGTATTGATACTTGATGTACCACATTCTAACTGATTCGAAGACTGCATACATTCAGAATGTATCGTTCAAGAGCCAATCACAGAGTGATTGCTATTTGTCAAAATTGTTCTTCAAACGATAGGTCAGGTACATTATAAAAAAAAGCTACAGGGCTAAAAGATTTTACAAAGACAGCTGCGAAGAGATTAAGCGAGTAATTCTTGCTTCATGTTCTGATCACCAAATCTGCACACACCTTAGCAGTAAATGTATCTTAAGATGTACAAGATATGTGTGCTTCCGAGCAGGCGGATTGCTGCTGTGGCGTCGAATAAGGTGAGCGTCCGCATTTGCACGCATGCTTACACCCAACGACATAGGATATCGCATATAGAGTGTGTTCGAAGGAGAGTTGTGCAGGGTGGGATCTACAAACACCAAAAGTGAAATAATTTGGAGTTGATTTGAGGCACCATCTACAGGTGACGCATTAGAGATCCATCGCTGCAGTGGCATTCATAAGATTCACTTCCAACTTAATAAAAGGCTTCATATCTTGTGGGTAACTCTGCAGGCCACGGCGCAGTACCACTGCAATTCGATTTCCTACTTCTTTCAAGATTCTTTCAAGGACGGCACCTCTCCCTTTCCTCAACTATGTAGGAAGGTAGGAGGATGATAGGGTGGGGGGGATGCGGTCATAGGAAATATGGGCATTCCCTTAGTCGAAGGCATCATCTTCATATTGTCCCCTGCACCCACCCCAACTTCGTAGGTTTCCCTGAGAGTCCAAGGAGTCTAATGACTGGCTTGCGAAGCCTTAGCGACAAAAAAATAAGGTCTCTCGGTAACTCGACTCTGCTCCTCGCCAATTCGGTAGTATTTACCGATTTATGCCAAGGTAGGATAAAATTAACATCTCTCGGTAACTCGACTCTGCTCCTCTCCAATTTGGTCGTATTTACCGATTTATGCCAAGGTAGGAATATCTCTTCTGGAGACAAAAGAGTAACGAACAATCAAGGATGGAAAAATTTCGGCGTGAAGTGTCTTAGGAGAGGTTGCCATGTAGGACCCTCCCCTCCCCCGGACAACAGCATGAATCTTAAGCCTTTCTTATTAAAATGTAGTACAGTATTGGGGTTACGAGGTAGCTGGGAACTTCGCTCAAACTCGTACCGAGAGTACATAGGCCATTGGACGTTACATCCACGTTTTAGTACTAAGAAAAAAAGATTACCTTCTTTATCCTCCCGTTTGCGCTAGTCTCCTCGGATGCGGGGCTAAACCTTTTCTCAACATAGCGACCTCTATAGTGTTTCTGGCCGAAAACTCTGAGGAAGGAAAATAAAAAAGAAGTAAAAAGAAACGAGGAAAGAGTAAGCGGGTGATCAATGAGAAACACAAAAAACGTTGCCATAAATGGCCCAGAAGATGCTGGAGCTCGTCTTTATCGATTGGAGCGCTTGTTTGCAGATCATAGCATGCTTTCATAATCTCTCAAACAGAGAACATTTCACGTTTAGAACGCGGTTTTAAAATATACTGACAGTTTAGCTACTACTTGATTTTCATATCATCCTACTATATATAAAAGAGAAGCGTGTGTGTCTCCGTCCTTCACAACTGGAGTGGAAACACGGTGTATTGGCGATACTGAACGGTTGATGACGATCGACATCGGTTCAAAACTTTAGACGCGAGGGACTCGAGGTCGCTGAAATCGAATTTGAAGTTCGTTTTTGAAGTTTCGATCGCCATCAATCGATATTGATCGAATTATCGATTTTCATGGATTCGTTCAAGCGGTCCGAAATTTCCGTCCTGGGGGTATTCGAGGTGGCTGGACATGAATCTTTGGTTCGTTTTTGAAGCGTCCATCGCCGTCAAGCGATATTGATCAAATTATCGATTTTTGTATGAATGCCATTTAAACTTCAACCCTAGGGCATCGAGGTCGCTGAACACGAATCTGAAGTTTGTTCTTAAGACTGTCCATCGCCATTAATCGATAATGAGAAGAGAAGTTATTACTACAGCGATGCCATTAAAAAGCCATCAGAGCGGCAGTCAGGAGCTCTGACGGCTGGTCCTCCATATGAAGCGATGGTGACATCATCAAATTTACCAACCGTGTGCGAAATTACATAACCGTGGTGTACTGCCCAGAAATGCCGAAAAATCAGTATCTTCCGTTTCAGCAGAAGTTGATACAACTCGATAATAACGCTTTCAACGGTGAGTAGTACATTGTGCCTCTTTAGCCACGAAGGTTGCAGTCGGCTAAAACTGCTTTGAGCTCTAAAACAACGGCTGGCGCAGTACAGCTGTTTGCACAGGGGTGCCTGCAGGAACGATATCGTGGAGCACGCCAGGCCTGCCTGCAAATCAAGTTTTTCAGGTTGCTAGAAGCCACCAATGGTGTTTGACTGAATTTCTGGAAATCTTCGCCATACACCAAACTGAATTTCTAGAAATTTTCGCCATACAGAAACGTGGTATAAAATGCCCAGGTCCCGCTAGTAAGGATTTGATAGAGGAGGGTCAATATCGGTCAACAATATCGATTTTCAGAGCAGAGTTTTTGGATTTAGCTCAGATTTGATCAAATGGGGTGGAAGCGAGTACGAGTACGAGTACGCTGGCCGATGGAAGGGCTCCACTGCAGCTGGAAGGATTCAATCAGGCGGTCAACATCAATTTATATTACCGATTTTTCAATAGAATTTGTAACACCTAAAAGAACATGTATACGTCTCTCGGTTTGCCTCCGTCCTTCGCCGTCTGTCCAACCTACGAAGCTAATGCCCACTAGGTTTATAATTCCTCGACGATTCATTTCCTCGACGATTTTTCAACGATTCATTGCAGATTTTGCCGGCGGCTCCTTACATAGCCGCAATACAGCATTCGAAAGAGAATGATTTGCTCCATCAGAACGTGTATTGCGTTTTTCATCCTGAATTTTATCAATTTTTAGGTTGTTAAAGTTAAAAGTGAAAAGTGAAAAGTGGCCATCTGCGGCTGTTGCTTCTCTCAGCTTAGGTTTCTTTTTTTTCTTTTTTTTTTCTTTGAGAGACGTATACATGTTCTTTTAGGTGTTTTGTCCTTTATTGATTTTAGGTAATCAAATTGGGACGTCCTATTTTCCGTCCAAAATTTTACCGACAGCTCCTACTCTGCGATGGACTTTTTTACATGATGTTATATGTTGTTCGGAAGTGGATGTCTTGCTCAATAAGAATTTGTGTTGCGTTTATTGGCTTCTATCGAATACCAACAAATAAACAAGGAGAAGGAGTTGTTGGTGAAGATGACCTTTCTCTTTCTATAATTTTGTTGAAATTCGACAGAAATCAGCATGTGCCAATAAACGCGACACAAATTCTTATTGAGAAAGACATCCACTTCCGAACAACATATAACACCAAGCAAAAAATTCCACCCCAGAGCGGGAGTTGTCGGCAAAAATTCGGACGGAAAAGTCGGACGTCCCAATTTGATGATCTAAAAATCAAAGGACAAATGAGCAGATAGCCCCAACATGCATTGTGTAGAACAGAACATGGACTTTCAAACTCCCTAAAAAACTACGGAAAAATTCTAAACTCAAGCTAAGAGAAGCAACAGCCGCAGATGGCCACTTTTTCACTTTTCACTTTGAGGACCCAAAAATTCACAAAATTCAGGATGAAAAAAAAGGAATACAAGGTCTGATAGAGAAAGTCATTTTCTTTCGAAATTTGTATAGCGCTATGCAAGAGACCGCTGGCGAAATCCGCAATGAATCGTTGAAGAAAAAAAACGGCGGAGACTTATGGGACAACCTAGTGCTTCGACGACAGTGTTGAGCGGGTGCTGTGCAGTGTGTAGCAGCCCGCGCAACGCAGCGTCGCCGATAGTGTTGCCGACAGCTCCGCAGAGGTGTTAAGGACACTTCTGTGGCAACGCCTTTGCCGTATCCTTAAATAAAGGGCAGCGACGCAGAGCTCGCCGCCAACGGCGGACAGAGGGCGGCGGTGGCGGCAGCGCTGGGGCGGCAGCGCTGAGGCGGCAGCGGCAACAATGATGTGAATCATTATGCCGCTCAAGCGGCGCCGGCAGAGGCTGTCTGCGCTCTAGCCCATAGCGAGGACGGAAGGCGGGAAAGCGAATAGCAGCAGTAGGTCCCATTAGGGAATACCGTACCTCTCCGCTGGCAAGACTGCCAGCGGCATGACTCATCGTTTTCGCATGAAATGTAATTCTTAGTACGATGACATATTAAAGAAGCGAGTGGGTAGAACAGCGGAAAAGCAGCCATGCGTTAAAAATATTATGGACATTTGAGATCATCATGCACTTTCAGGAAACGACAAACAATTACATTCATAGCCGCCATATACGCTTCGTTCAATCAATATGTATAAGAAACAAAGCAGCCGTTCGAGGAAATGGAGATTTACACGCGAATTACACACAATGTTGAAGTCAGAGACAAGACGAGGATGATGAGCGTATCGGTGTGGTAGTTTATTTCCACGTGTGCAACAATATCGGGTGCAATAAATTAGTGTAACGCCTGCAATATCCTAACACCAAGTATGTCAGCGAGGTCAAAGAATCAACTGCAGAACGCATCTTCGGCTTGATATTCATCGGTTTCGATTTACCAAAGCACAGCACTCCACCGTTGGTTGGTGGAGGTGACACGCAAGCGCGAACTCTGAAAATAGTGTCTCGAAAAATTTGACACCGGGAGTTCTTCTTACGAGTACAATATCATACTATATAATAATCCGCTAAGCGATGAGTAAACTATCGATCGACGCGATGAGTCATAAAATAGGGGAAATTACGGGAAGATTACGAGGCACAAATTACTTGATACTTTGATACTTTGATGGTCCTTTTGTCGGCTGGAGGTCCTCTCAGCGGGGACCACAACTCTTCCAGACCGCTCGATCTTTGGCTGCTTGCATCCAGTGAGGCAGACTCCGCTCTCTGAAAGATCTTGAGAATGAGTCTGCCCATCGCGTGGGCGGTCGTCCTAGTGGTCTCTTATGGTCTCTCGGGAGCCATTCTGTGACACGAAGACTCCATCTATCGTCCTTTTGACGAAGCAGGTGTTCGGCCCAGCGATATTTGGACTTTATAATGTACTGCAGCGGGTCTGCTAATTGCGACTTCTCCCGTAGCTCCGAGCTTCGTAGGCCTTCTTGCCATTGCAGACGAAGGCTTGTCCTTAGAATACATCTCTCCAGTGCACGATGCGTAGTTTGCATCGCTCTGGCGGTTGTCATGTTGTCGGGCCAGGTTTCCGTCGCGTAACACATCGAAGGCAGTACAGAGGCGTTGAATATCGAGGCCCTGAGGCCGGGATCCTTGACCTGATCGGTGACTTCGCGAATCGAACTGAAGGCTGCCCATGCTGCACGTCTCCTGCGGGCTATTTCAGGAGCGAGGTCGTTATCCATGTTCAGCTCTCTTCCTAGATAGACGTAGGAGTCGACCTGTTGAAGAGCGACTCCACCTTACGAGTCCCGTGTCACACCACTGGTTGACCATAAATTGCGTTTTGAACATATTCATGCCCAATCCAATCTTCATACCTGCCACATTAAGCTCGCTCAGCATTTCCTCGGCTTCCGCCGTGCTGGTAGAGATGAGAACAATATCGTCGGCGAAGCGAAGGTTGCTGATCCGTTTACCGTCGACAACGGTAGCCTTTATCGTCCCAGTTCAAGTCTTTCATGGCATCCTGGAGTGCCGCTGTGAATAGCTTAGGAAAAATTGTGTCTCCCTGCCGTACTCCTTTCCCAATAGGAATCTTAAGCTTTCGATCGAACAGCTGGATGGTAGTCGATGTGTTCGAGAAGCATTCTTCGAGAAGTCGGATGTAGGGCGATGGTATACCAACGTGCACAACCGCGTTCAGAATGGCGTTGAGTTCCACAGAGTCGAACGCTTTCCGATAATCCACAAAGACAAAGACAAGTGGGAGGCGGTGTCCGCGGCTCCTCTCAATGAGCTGTGAGACAGTCTGAATAAGGTCCATGCAGGAGAAATCCTTGCGAAACCCTGCTTGCTCCACTGGCTGATATTAATCCAAGCAACGCTCCATGCGGTTAAGCAGTATCTTGGTGAAGATCTTGTACACAACGGAGACAAGACTGATGGGTCGATAGTTGTTGATATCCTCCTGCTGACCTTTTTTGAAGATTAAAACTGTTTTCGACTCCTTCCGTGAGTCCGGAATCCTACCAAGTCGAAGGTAGTGGTTGAAGTGCTTGGCAAGAAGTGAGCAGAGGGCACTGCCACCCGCACGAAGGAAATCAGCAGAAATGCCGTCCGGTCCGGGAGCAGTGCCCGGCTTCATCCTTCTGATGGCATGAGCAACTTCTGATTCCAGAATGGGAGGTGCTTCCTCAGCTGGTGGTATCAAAATTTCGGGACAGTGATGGAAGAACGGAACAGATCTGTGTAGAATTTTTGAACGATGGCCTCCATCGCTCTTCGAGACGTTTGCGTTGTTCCATCCTTATCCACAAGGGCTGACATTATTGCCTTCTGATCGCAGAGATCTCGTTTGCAGCGCTTTATGCTTGAACCTTTCCCACCGGCTTCTAACAGCTTCAATCTTGTGTAGGTTTGCATGGACTCCTTCACTGCAATTCGACAGGCCTTTGAGATGGTGACTTTTTCCAGATGGGAAGCATTGGATCCAGTTGAACAGCTTTTATTTGCTCCAAGAGTTTAATCCCATGTGCGTTGAGTCATGAAGCAGACGGTGATGTGGCTCCGCAAGAGCAGTCCTTTGGAGAGAAGGTCGTAGTCTTCCGATGGATCTTCAAGAAGATTCCAATCATACGACTTTATTGCATATTCCAACTCCTCAGACTTAAATGTGGGGATCCTCACCGGTGTCGGTTTATGGGGGTTGAACATCCTCTTTTTCAGAGTCAGCTTCGCACGGACAAGACGGTGATCCGAGCCGGTGTCAAATGAAGGCAGCACGGAGATGTCGAACAGACTCCAGCGTCTGTTTGTAAGAACATGGTCGGTCTCCGAACGTGTTTCTCCATTTGGGTTTTCCCAGATCCATCGTCGGTTTGAAGGCTTCTCAAACATAGAATTTCCATGGTAGAGACGGCACGCGGATAAGAAGTCTATCAGGCGCTCTCCGTTTTCGTTCCTTGAGGAAGTTCCATGTGGTCCTAGCCTCCATTCGTCGTGATCATTCGTACCGACGATAGCGTTAAAGTCACCAACGACAACTATGTAGTAGCTCTTCTCGTCGTTGACAGTCCTTTTGAACAGCTTGTAGAATTCCTCCTTTTCTTCATCTGTGGCCGCAGATGTTAGAGCATATCCATTTATGATGGAGATGGTTCCTTGATCTTTGGTTTCCAGACGAAGAACAGCTACTCGCGGACTGATGATCTTGTAAGAGTCTACTAGGTGATGCACTGTCGAATTGACGAGAAATCCAACTCCGCCAATATTCTTTCTGTCCACCTTTGCTCCGATAATGACAAGCTCGTTGTGGTCGGTCCTTCTTATGGTTTCCGTTCTGCCTTTCGTTTCCTGCAGGGCCATAACGTCGTATTTGATGTTGTGGCTTCTGTAAAGCAGTGTCCGAAGATCCTGCTCAGATGCGATCGAACGACAGTTATAAGTGCAGACGAATAGGCAGTTTCCGTGTCGTGGTGGGAGGGAGTTTCCGGTAGTCCGATTCCAATGACGTCCTGATAGTTTAACTCCGAGATTAGATGGCTCCTCGCCGGAGGTGGATGCAACCGACGTCGTAGAAGTCCACCTCCGGCGCGCGGAGGACTGGGGCGCGGTTTTAGTTGCTTGAGTCATACCGGTGGTCTGTTTACTCACACGGGGCATAAATTAAGGCAAGAAAATAGCGGAAAATACTAAAACGCCTTCTACGTGCCCGGCGACTCAGCAGACGAGCTGAGCACGTCGCCAAACGTGCCTGGCGACTCACTAGACGTACCGAACACGTCGGCAACCGTGCCAGGCGGTGCAGTAGACGCTCCGGACACGTCTATTGCACCGTGCATGGCGAGCTGTAGACGTACCCAACACGTCGGCTACCGTGCATGGCGAGCCGTAGACGTGCCGAACACGTCGCCGACTTCAGCCCTGGGGGTAATCGAGGTCGGTGAACATGATTATGAAGCTTGTTTTTGAAGTGTAGATCACCATCGATCGATATCGATCAAATTATCGAATTTTATGGATGTCGTCCATGCGGTTCGAAACTTTAGCCCTCGAGGTAATCGAGGTCGCTGAACATGATTATGAAGTTAGTTTTTGAAGTGTTCAGCAACCTCGATTACCCCCAGGGCTGAAGTTTCGGACCGCTTGGGCGACATCCATAAAAAATCGATAATTTGATCGATATCGATCGATGGTGATCTACACTTCAAAAACGAACTTTATAATCATGTTCACGGACCTTGATTACTGAAGTTTCCAACGTGTTCGGCACGTCTACGGCTCGTTATGCACGCTCGCCGACGTGTCACGTCTACTGCACGGTCGGCTGACACGGTTGCCGACGTGTTCAGCTCGTCTACTGTCGCCAGGCACGTAGAAGGCGTCTTGGTATTTTCCTCTACTTTCTTGCCTTAATTTGTGCCCCGTAATTTCCCCTATTTTATGACTCATCGCGTCGATCGATAGTGTGACTCATCGCTTAGCGGATTATTATATAGTATGGTATT
This sequence comes from Heligmosomoides polygyrus polygyrus, assembly GCA_947396885.1. NCBI lineage: Eukaryota > Metazoa > Nematoda > Chromadorea > Rhabditida > Heligmosomidae > Heligmosomoides > Heligmosomoides polygyrus. The sequence continues at coordinate 77,435,535 of OX377204.1, read as the reverse complement.
TATATTATTTATATTATTATTTATATTATATATTATTTTTTTATTTATATTTATTTATTATTTATATTTGTTTTTATAAACGCTTGCAAATTAAAACGCCGGTCTACGACTACATTTCTAGTGATACAAAAGCATTGCTACTGGAAATATGGATTTTTAGGTAAAATAATTAGGTCGTGTGATAATTTCGAAATTTTCTGTTTTCTGATTTTCCGCGTTTTTGGCTTTTCCGTTTTCCGATTTCTGTTTTCTGACGAAGGCGATTTTCTGTTTTCTGCTTTCTGGGAAAATTTTCAAAATTTCCGCTCATCACTGGTGAGCTAATATGACAAATGGCTGCAGCATCGTGGCAATGTGCAAGGCCTTCGGTCATCTAACTACACTTTGGACCGAATCAAATAATTCCGAACGAATATTCGAATAAATTCGAATATTGGATTATCCCTTATTCGAACACTCGGTGGGACACCAAGTTCGAGTATATTCGTTATTCGAATACTCAGTTTTTCATGAAACCAAATGTATTTGGCTATTCGTTTATTCGAAAATTTTTTGGAAGGACACAAGTATATCATCTACGGAATAGAGTGATGGAGGCAACTGTTATTCTCGGCCAGAGAAATCCTCATTTTTGGGCCAACCAAGATGAAAGCGCCGTGTATAAGTTCATGTTTGTGTAGATGTTTGTGTAGATCTCAAAGAGACAAGGTTTTTTCAAACAACCTAAAACTAAAGGAGTTACGAGCATGTGACTGCTGCGGCGGATTAATTCGTCGCAAACGGTTGTTGTTGTTTTTTTTGACCGCGAGACGTGAGCACGATTACACGTTCTTGGTAGCGACTCTTACCGAGATGATTTTGCAAACTCATTTGTATTCTGTATAAATTGGGCATACCATTGGTTCGCTGCGTTTATCCTCGATTTTGACATGCGAAGGGAATTGTTTCAACTCAGTCCGGTACTCTGAAACGAAGCTTAAATCAAACGAAAGATCGTTGATCGCGTGCTGTTGCTTGATGCCAGCAAGGATGGTGTTGTGAGGGAGATGATGGGCTCATGAGCAAGCGCTGAAATGCAGTGCTTTGATAAGGCCAACTTTGCCAGAGCAACTTTGCACCATTGTTTCTTGTTTAATTTTAGGGTCTGTACCACACTAGAATCTCAGTCACTTCCCATTATTAAAAACAAATATCAGTTGTCAATTTATAGATGAGATTGTTCAGCTGTTGACCAAGATTGTCATCAACTTTATTACGGCTGACGTTTCGGCGTCGTCGCCTTCCTCAGAGCCTGGAAAAGTCGGAGACACTTGTGGAACTGTTCCCCCAAACACCATTTCTTACTACAGAGTACTCTTCCGAAGGAAAATAGAGGCAGGATCCGATATCCGAGATACAACTAACCTTAGAGGTGGATGACGTTGGACCACCAGACACCCGTAGCTGGAAGGAATCGTGGGTGAATGAGCTGTGGTCCTAGGGACCACCCGACTTAAGTACCCCGGGGGTCAGATCGAGCAGATCAAAACCCACAGAGCTCCACAAAGGGTGCCAGTTCTTGAGTAATCGCGATGCACTCTTCCTTGCGATTGACCTGCGGATTCTTCGCCGCAATCCAAAGTGCCTCTAGCGTCCTGCGTGCCGAAATGTCACTTTCGCGCGCCAGGATCGAGACAGACACCTGAATCATCGTGCCCATCGTCGTGCAAATATCAGTTGCTTGTCTGTTTTCTGATATCAGCAAAGGTCAATATAAATATTTTTGAAGTGTTCCAACCGGAGATTGTTATCGCACCGCACAGAGAATGCGCTACGATTCTTCTCATAAAGGAAGTCAGCCGACGCCAATGAAAAGAAAAACAGTCATGATATGTACACAGCGTTTCCGCCGCAGTATGCCAACGTTATCCATAATAACATTTCTCCTCGTCAGGCTTCTAATCTGGATCAGCAGCTTTATCGATATCGGATTCCTAATCTCCTGGTTTAAATCCTGGTTCTGCGTTGCTCTCTGATCCCACATACCCACGTCCCACATGTTCTAGCAGACTTATCGGGAACTCTCTTCTCGGCTCAACAGCGCCTGAACGTTCAATGCCCATAGTTCATCGAAAAAGTTGAATCAGCCTTAGAGTAGCAAAGACCTAAAGCGATTGGCTTAGTAGCTGTTCCAGCTGACCCCAACTACTGGATACGGTGACATATTGGTGGTGTAATTCACGCTGTCCACATATGTAGAAGTTGACTGCAGTAAAATGTGATAAGCATGTTTGATTGCCATTTGTTAACATTTTCGAGGACTACATAAAAATCCTTATTTTTATATTGCTATCAAGGAGAATTTTAAAAACAAATAACGGAAGCTTCACTTCTAACACCGGTGATACAATGATGAAACTGCCAGTGCAATCGGACAATCATAATGACACTCTATCGAGCTAACATTGGAAAATTGCAAAAATCTGAACATAGCTAGGAACTGGACCTTCCACCCCTCGAAATCTCTACCACTATTCCATCAATGATTCAAGAATGCTTGGTCTTATATAGGTTATGCGTACATATATAAACGCCTTGAGTTTCAGCTCTGTGACTGCTGTGCTTTATTGCTCAGATT
>OX377204.1:77406092-77431389 GCA_947396885.1 Heligmosomoides polygyrus polygyrus | reverse complement strand
TTCAAGATGGTATGTTTTTGGGGGACCCCCCGGAGGTTTTCCTGGGGACAGGATAATTATAGGATCCCACAAGTCTTCTCCAGACTGAAGAAAAAGGGCAGAGATAGACAATGGTGCTCAGGACACTTTACATGCCACTCACCTCTGCAGGCTGTCCCACGCAGATCCAGCACTATATTGTTATTGTTTACATTAATGTGTCTAGAGTTCAGATCATTTTGGCCTACAGTAAATTATAATAATTTACTTAGAAAGCAGCTGGGTACTATGTCAAGTTAGCAAAATGGTAGTCAAAGTTCTTCTCTAGGGTTTATGAACCCTTTAGCCATTGCTGCTTAGATGGATTTACAATACAAGGCATAACTTCCCTCCAATTGAGTAGACATTAAATCCAATCAGATATCTGTTGGTTAGCTCCAACATATTAGTGACACTATTGCATTGTTGGTCATATATTATTAGGCCAGTCACTATTACAGTTCACAGGATTGCTGGTGAGGTAAAGAGAGTCAGTTTTCTTCAGGGTTAAGCCCTGTGATAGGCTGTACACACCCAAGTGGTCACCTCTACACCCATATGCATATGTACAACACTAATTTAAGTCAATAAATTGTATAGATAAGCTATTATGAAAAATATACGCATGCACACACACACACATAATGATTATAGAAGACATAAATTTGATGTGTGAATGTGTAAAGACTTGGTCCAAGCTTGGGGTGCAGAGGGAGTAGATATAATTAAATGGATTGTGCTGATGTCTGAGTTCCTAAAATAAATTGCAAAATATAAATTTAGAAGTTTTATTAGAACATGTCCTTAGCCCAACTAAGTGTATAGTTCTTCCAACATGAGACAGAAAGTCTAGCATAATTGCCATATGAGACCATATTACATCACTCCTATTTTGCTTATTGCTTAATTAAATGAAGTTATAAGTACTAAAGTTATTTTGGATAAAAGTAGTAAAACTCTTGACATAGGAAATAGATTGGCAATGTTCTTTCAGAAATTAATAGGAAATGAATTTCTCAGGAAATATGCAAATCCATTCATTGTCTTAGATAGTGAGTAGGCTTACAAAAATGTGGTTGATAATGTTATTGTTAAGAGAAAATATAAAAAAAATAGGAGTCTTTACATCCAATTTGCATTCTCTTGCATAATAGATGAACATTGTTTTATCTATATAGATAGCTATTGAACTTGGCTTGAAACCAGATCATATATATGAGGTGGCTTAGTGTATTCTCTGAATTTATGTATAATCAGTCAGAACCCTCAAAGCAAAGGCAATGTGTTATGAACAAGCTTTAGGCACAACAATGAAAATGCATAATACAATGAGGAAAGATAAAGTCGGAATAATTTTAAGAATTAAATGGGTGAAAAACTGATAAATGTGCTCTATGTATTCGAAGAGTCCTTTAGCACAGAAAAACTTTGTCAGTGTAAAAAAATTAAGCAACAGAGGAAAATGCTCCTTTGCAATGGGTACTGATAAGTAAGTGTTGAGTAAAGTGGCTGCAGAAATGCCAAACAGTAGAAGCAGCAGCAACAGCAGCAGCAGCAGCAGCAGCAGCAGCAGCAACAGCAACAGCCGCAGCAGCAGCAGCAGCAGCAACAATAACAACATCAACAACACTCCCCAGCAACCTTCTTCTGAGCATCCAGCAGGAAGAACAGCAAGAACACTGACTATGTATTATGATCTAATGTTAATTTAGGAGTATGCCAAAGCTTGGAAAGTAAAACAAAACAAAACAAAACAAAACAAAACAACAACAACAAAAAAAACCCAAAGCATTTGAACACAAGTATTGCTGATGGATAATCTGTGGCAGGCCAAAACTTGGAGCTGAAATTGTTTTTTCTCTGGTATTCAATAGACGGTTCATTAGGAGAAAAGTGGATTTCGCTTTGAAACTCTGAAGGACTGATTCACGCATAGATTTTTGAGAATGCATCGTAGCATAGCTAACTGTAAACTCCTCTTTCTCATCCACACTTAAAAGCAATCACTGGGAAGTTAGGATGTTTGTAAGAAACTTCTTCAAAACATATACTTGAGACAAAGATAAAATATGTCTGGTTTAATAAATATCAAATGGATAGCTTTTATAAATTTTAATATTTATATTAAACTTATCAATATTACTTTACAAAACTCAATTTCTAATGTTATGAGTGTTAGCATTCCAAACAAGGAATTTTATATTCATGTATAAACAAAGACATGTATTTAGAGAGTTTTGCATATGTATATATTGTCTGTCACAAGTACCAGCCAAGGTAGAGGCAAAATATGACACTTTGGGCTTTGGACTACTATGCATTAAAGTTTTCTTCCATGACACTTAATGATTGTGTCATGTATTATGGTGCTTTTAGGTGTGCCATATATTTATTTAAATTTTACAGTTTTAATTCAGAGATCAAATCTTCAATGTGGCAATCTCTTTATCATATTCCAGCTAAAGTTTGTGATACAAATGATTCCCCAAGATGGAGAGGTAATGTAAACCTCTCAAATGGCACTATGTTGATTTAGTATGCATTCTACCTAGAAATAAGTCTTTACACGATCTACCAAATAACCTTCACAACTTGAAATGCAGGTACTGTTACAACTTCCCATATATCAATGACAAAATGAAACTAAAAGAGATTGAACAATTTATTCCGGATCCCATAGCTCATTAGTGATGGGGTCTGGGTTTGGATCTCAGGCACTGTGAGAGCTGAAACTTGAACCTGGAACCATTATCTACAACATCATTAAGAAGGCCAGGGTAGACCTGAAAATAAAAAAGATGCCTTGAAAATGAGATGCTGCAGTATGCAACGTGGAAGAAGGTATTGAAGATAATGCTTACAGATAAAGTGAAGTGAAAAACAGAGGCAAGAGTTGGAACTAAAGGTTGAAGATGTGAGAAAAAGATAGGTTTGAGATGGAAGTTTCAAGACAAAAGGTTCAGACTTTGTCTGAGAGTATGAAGAGAGTACAGCTAAGTAGCAACAAAGAGTTGTCAAGGACATAACATAAGGACAGCAGAGCTCTTCCTGTAGAAAAGACCTTCCATGGGATTGATAGATTGATTGCTGGGCCTGGGAAAGGAAAGTCTTAGTCTCAAATGATTAAATTAATAGTTATCCATCTATGCATCTTGTAAAGCTTGCAGCTCACAGTGTTGAGCATGAGTTTGTCTTCCAAAGGAAAGCTATTATTAATCTGCTTGAAAATTATTTTTGTGAACACCAGCCAATGATTCTCTTTCTTTTCGTTTATCTTTTTTCTTTGCTTTGGTTTTCCCTTTCCATTCCTTTACTTTCCTTTTTATTTTCTCTCCTTCCTTCTTTTGTTTATGAGCAGATGCACGCTTGTGGGTTTAGAAGTACAGTAGCACACATGTGGCGGTCAGTATACAATTTTGAGTGTCAGTCCCTCTCTGATGGGTTTCTAAGGAGTGGAATACAGGCCGTCAGACTTGGTGGCAGGTGTCATTACCTACTGAGATCTCTCTCAGTCATCAATACTTTTTTTCTTTGGCAATAAACCTCTCAAATTTCAAGGACTTTGTCTTAAAAAAACAAAAAAACAAGACTTATTCAGGATTTGTAATTGTGTATGTAGTGTGTGTGTGTGTTTTTGCATGTGTGTGTGTGTGTATGTATGTATGAATTTACATGAGTGAATGCAGGTGTACGTTAAGGCTAAGGCTGTCAGTTCTTCCTGTATCTATAATAACAAGTGATTGTCAATCATATCACATGAGTTATGAGAAACAACTGTGAGTCTCGTGCAGGAGTGGCAGATACTCTTAACTTCTGAGTTATTTCTCCACTCTCTCTCCCCATTTAGCTTAAGGGTTGAAGTATGATATAGTGGAAAATTGAACTACTTAGAGATTATCTTACTCTTTTAACAAATATAGAGGAATGCCAGGACAGGGAAGTGGGAGTGGGTAGATTAGTGAGGGGGGATGGGATAGGAGGTTTTCAGAGGGGAAACTAGCAAAGGGGATCAGCATTTGAAATGTAAATAAAGAAAATATCTAATAAAAAAATAAAGAGACTTCGGGTTTGAATGTCAAAAGCAAAAACAAAACTGGGTAAAGAAATTGAAGCAAGTCAAAATGAATTGAGGAATTTGCTTGTGTCTTTCTAGAAGCCTGACATTGGCAAATAAACATTGACAATGAAAGCTGAGGCTTCAGAGGTTAGACTAAAGGGAAAATGTCATGAAAGGGAAGAATAACTGATAAATATCTGAAGTCACACCCCAGTCAGCAGCTATTTCGTCTCTACTCTTAGGTGGAGTGTAGGTGTGTGCCTGATCACCTGGCAAGGTTTCTGAATGGAAAGATCCTAGGCTTTCACCCTGAGAAGAGAACTTGAGGAGTCCAAGTCTGAAGCTTATTCTCTATTCACGGTCTATTATAATCCAAGGGCTCTGTGTGATTGCGGAAGAAGACACAGGCCATATGATGCATGCACTTCCCATTTGCTAGTAGGTATTTAATATAAGGAGAGGATATTAGAGTATATTTATAGCCAATATGTTAATGTACCAGAAAAATAATCATCACAACACTGCAGCTACTGCTAGAGATTGATTTCCTATTGATGTTTCATTGGTAGACTATATTTGATGACTTTTTGGGTCTTTCTATATGGTTGCAGATCAACCTATGCTGTCTTCTCAGTGTAGTACAATAGTATTTCATAGTGGCAGACTTTCTCTAGAGTGCAAAAAAAAAAATCTAGGCTAACTTAAAGTTTTAACAATATTTTTAAAAATGGAGGTGAGAGGCTACATGGGTATGTCTGGGGCATGACAAACAACAGCCCATTGCAAATAACTAATCATTTTCATGTAGACAACATTACAGTTGCATATTCATGTGGGTGGTAGAGGGTGACATGAGGTTAGATGAGAAGAGGAAAGGACAGATAAAGAATTATTAGGTTAAGTGTCTTCCTCTGATTGTGTTGCTGCAACAAAATTTTTGGATCCCAAGGAAAATCTGTTTCTCATAGTTCTCAAATCTGGAAAACACAAAGTACTGGTGTCTGATGTTTGCTGAGGGCTGTGCTCTGAATCTAAGACAATGCCTTGATGCTGTGGTCTTTCAGGGCAGACAGAGTGTCACCACAGAAGAAAAGTGTTGAAAGAGTAGTGGGAAGGGGTGGATGGGGGAGTAGGGGAGGGAAGAGGGCTTATGGGACTTTTGGGGAGTAGGGAGCTAGAAAAGGGGAAATTATTTGAAATGTAAATAAAAAAATAAATCGAATAAATTAAAGTGTTGAAAGAGGCAAAGTTAACCAATCAAGCTTTGTACAAGGCAGTGCCAGGTGTCCCTCCTGTGACCTCATGGGGAGTACTTGCACTAGAACAGAAGTGGATGTAGTCTAAGAAGCAATCACATTTAAAATACGAATTTTCTTTTCAAAGTTTTGTTTTAAATTGATCATATTCATGAACTTTGTAGGGGGACAATCCAGTTGTGTTGTAATGTCAAAAATTGATTTACCTGTAATTGATTGATAAAGGCAGAGTCTTCATGAGCTAATCATTTCTAAATCATTCTCCTCTCAGTACCATGACAGGGAGTGTTTTAAACAATGTGAGTTCTGAATGGGGGACAATGAAATTTAAAATGAGCAGAGTTTGGGTGAGGCCACAATGACATTCAAGTTCACAAATATCTTGCACAGAATTATAAGTCAGATTCTGAGAAGTTTGCTTTTTCAAAGTCATAATGACAAGAGAGTAACATAAAAGAAAAGAAAAATGAACAAAACCAAAACCTCCAAACCAAAGTGGCAGTCAGAAGAGTCTGTCTGAGGAACAGGAGAACACATGGGCTTCTTGATCTTTTCTACGAATCAATAATACAGTTCTCAGAAATGGTAGATGAAAACAAAATTTGCAGAACATGTCTAAGTTTTGTGCCTTCCCTAAGAGCCATTTTAGCCTAGTGCTGTATTATAGAGGCCTTTGTAACATACCAGGGTCTAAAGGAAGGGAGCAGGCAACAGTAGAGTTTTATATTTGTATAAGCCACCATGTTCTTCTTTTTATTTTTTATATTTATTTTATGTATATGAGTACACTGTAGCTGTGTTCAGACATATCAGAAGGGTGCATTGGATCCCACTGAATATGGTTGTGAGTCACCATGCGGTTGCTGGGAATTGAACTCAAGACCTCTGGAAGAGCATCCAGTGCTCTTAACGACGGAGCCATCGCTCCAGCCCATGCCATCACATTATTTAATACATGATTTTCCCTTTCTGTTATCCATTGTTTTCTAGGTTATAGTTACTATTTGGAAGAACACTATGTATTTCTTTACACAATTTCTTTAAATTGTTAAGTAAGTTATATTCTGAAATGTGAGCTTTCTTTTTGAGGGAGGCATATTAAAATGTTATGGATGCATATTTAAATGGATAGACTTTCATTACTCTGCATAATTAAAGTAAGTTAATTCAATATAAGTGGAGGCTTATATGCTTCAGATAATCAGAATACTGCTCTAAGGTACTGACACTCTTCACAACGTAGTTCTATTGAGTTATTCCACACGGGTGTCTTCTGTGTATGACTTGATACTTCAATGTGTCCAAACCATCAACGTAATGTAACTCTGACTCCAAAATAACTCCTAACATCTTGCTGTAATGGCTTCCATATTTGTCCCCAGTCATTCACTGATCTTTATTTCTAAAGATTAGCTGGAATTTCTAGGAATTTTACATAAATAACATTAATTATGCAGTATGCATTCCTTTAATTTTTTTTAAAACCTCAGTACACAACTTTGGGGCTCACTCACACTGTATTCTGCCCCCATAATTCATTTATTTTGGTTACTAGTGAACAGTACTTTGTTGTATGCTATATTACCTTTTATTCTTTTCCTGTTGCTGAGTTATGCCCTATTTTTAGGGGCTGCAAATTGAGCTCTTATGAGAATTTCTATGCACATGTCTCTGTGTGGATATATATGTAATGCAGATATTCCTTAATCATAAGGTTAACCTCTGAGGTTTCTCAGTTTATGACAAGTTATTTCAATAGTCCTTTCCAAAGTTATTTGACCTATTATCTATTATGTTGTTACCAAGGCTATTATGTGTGTGGTACCAAATCCAAGAACATTTACTTTCTCTTTCTTTATCCCTCTGTTGATATTTCCCTATATTTGTACCTTAGAAGCTGCTCATTAGTACTTATCTCACCATGTTAAATCCTGCCTGTCAGTTGCTTTATCTTAATTTGCCCTATTTGTTTAGAGTTCTTGCTTGGTTTACCTGAGACTCTATTTTCTAGACTTTGGTGCTTTACTGCTTCCTGATGCTAAAGCCATGTGCCATCAAAGCCTTAAAACTTTGCACCAATCAGCAAGTGCTCCCTTGTTATGCTGGTTTTTAATAGTGTGTGTGTGTGCGTGTGTGTGCATGTGTATGTATGTATGTATGTAAGAATACACATATTGATGTAGTGTCATGAGTAGGAATTACATGTCAGTGCATGTTGAGGCCAATAGTCTGCTACTTTGGGGCATCCCTCTTCAGGAACCCCACACCCTGTTTTTTTTTCAGATAGGGTTTTTCAGTGTGTTCTGGAAGTCACTGTGGGCTGGCAAGCGAGTGGTCCTCAGGAACCCACCTGTCTCTGCTTACCAGAGCTGGATTAAAGGCTTGCACCACCATAGGTGGTGGGAATGGACCCCAACAATTCATGCTTGTGTGATAAGTGCTTTTTCAGCTGCATTTTTGTTTATACGTCTTAATAGTAATTTGCAATCTGTAAACTGGGCTTCAGTGCATTTTCCCCTTGATCACAGACTTCTACATAGCATATCTGGGTCAGATGTTTGCAGTCTTCTCTCCACGTCTTCGGACCTATCGAGCCCCAAGTGATGTGCTCACTTAGCTGTGAGTGAGGACCGGGCTCTACACTGACCACGAGGATCTGTAGGATCCAGAATTAGTTCTTCATGCAACAGGAGTCATCCTGGAAAAAAACAAAGGTGTACATAGGTTCATCTGTTTCCACAAGTTCCTGAAGCTGGGCAGTACTGTTGTAACCATGTACTAGTGTCAGGCAAAGTTAACCCGCTGTGGTCCTATTACCTACTTAATTAATATGTAGACAATGTCTTCAATTACGTAAAGTGGGTGAATTCACCTCTTAGGTACTTTCCCTATGTACTAGTTCTGTGGTATATCTCTCCTGTTATCTGGTGCTAACCCATCAGCCTCCTTTCTGTTTATCCAAAGTATTTGTTACTTCCACACCTGAGCACTGCAGTATTTACTATACTCCTTCAAGATATACTTGGGCACAGGTCTTCCAATAAACTGTCTGTAAATAATGCTCACATGCCAGGTGAGGCTGATTATACTGGGGAGGGATGCTTTGCCCACACCGGCCACGCTTATTCATCCTGTAATAGTCATATTGGAATATGTTTCCTAGCACTCACTCCTCAGCACAGTTCTGTCTTTCGCTTCCCACTTCTTAGCTGAACTTCTCCATGCATAAGCACCACCATGCAGGCAGCAAGGAGCTTGAAGGACAGCCCAAACAATATGTGCAGGATGCCAATTCTCAGTGTTCGCACATATGACTTATTTTTGTTAATTAAAATCCTAAGAATGAACAGGTTAATCCACATACCTACTAAAATCCTAGCCGCCATTTGAAGCCTAATAAATAACATTTTTAAGAATCTCCCATATGGATATATTTCTCTTACAGTATTTGATATAATTTATTTTTCTATGTTAGAGTTTTCATGCCATCATTATGAGATTAATATGTAGTGGAATTAGAGAGATATGTTTGACTTACTTTAATACCTATTTTAGATTTCAAATCATCATCAGTACTGAAAAGGTATTTGTGAATTCAAAAATAAAAAAAAGATCAATTGGATGCTAAGGCCAATCTATTTAATGTTTGTTGTGAAAGATCGAAAGCATGCATAAAAGGATGATTACTATTTTGTTAATATCAGCATACTCACTACCAGCTTTAAAACACTGATATGAAGTCATTAATTCCTTGTGTGGCTGTCCTACAATCATTTCCTTTCTCCTCGAGTAGCAACCGTGATCTTGAAGTTAGTGTCTTTATTACCAGTTCCTGTTCATGTATACATGAATATTTTCTATTGTTATCCTTGTCCTGCATGCGAGAAGATGTGTACATACTATGAAGAACTATTTTTGAATGTTTTGCTTGTGGTAAGACATGCATACACTAGGCAGTATTATTTTAATGTTTCTAATGAGCATAGGGGTCATCTTATACCTTTTTTCTTTATTATTATTATTATGTTCCTCAGGTGTCTGTGTTGATGCCTGTAAGGGTAGAACTCAGTGGGGAGATCATTTATTTTAATTGGCTATGTAGCATTCCTTTATGAAATGCTTTTATGCTTGTTTGTGTATTATTTTGGTGAAAAGTCATATAAGCATATAAATTCCCCTTTTAACTTTGAGAACAATACTACAATGCCATTCTCATATAATTTACTGGTAGCCCTGGAACACATTTTGGTTTTGCTGGAACTGGATTTCCATTTTGGAGTGAGGGGTGTTTATGGTGATTAAGAACACATGTATAGGAGCCAGGGTTCAAATCCTTCTTGGCCCTTGCTGTCACTTGCAGGACACAGTGAGCACCAGCCATTTTCTACTCTCATTGTGTGCACCTTACCTCATCCCTTAACATCAAACAGTGAACCTGGCATTGGTCCTTTGGCCCTAGTGTGTCCGGCCAGAGCCAATCCCAAGCTGCTACTGCTACTTTTGGAGCCAGAGACCAGCAGGACTGTAGATTCATGTAACAACCACTTTGCATTTGGATTCCATTTCTGATCCACTGAGAGGTTTATATTTTGAGCTTGGTGATTAGTGTTCTTTCAAAATAGTCTGTTTACCATTGATTTGAGTCTGGTGTGGGGGAAGTGGAGTGAAACCTGAATTTCTTGGCTCACCATAATCAGAAGTTGATAATACCTGGACGACCTTTTAAAATAAGCACATATTTTTAGACCAGTCTAATCATGGATTATTATTTTTTTTTTTGCTAGAAGGCATTTTAAAGAAAAGGCCAATAACTTTACTTTATAGCTGAGGGAATTGTGGTCTTGAGAACTGAAGTGATTTACTGATGTCACATCTGTAGTTGATGGTGGCAAGTCCAGCCCGAAGCCCGTGGGTCCCCTCTAGTCTTCCTTTGCAACTGCATCTATTCTCAAATGGTTTTCCCTATAAGCTAAGATTAAATGTAGCATTCTATTTTGACAGGAGCAAAAGAACATACAGGAATTTAAGAAATTAGAAAAAAAAAAGACACGACATCTTGAAATTAGTTTGAAATGTTTTCCTTTGAGAAACAGTCGAGACCAAAGTGCTAGTACACTCGCCTCTGCACTGGGCTGAATAGATTTTCATTAGAAGGCAGAATGCCTTTGACTCTGGGGTTCCTGCCACATTTGGTTTCCTGGCCATTTCTGAAACTTATTAGGATGGGCTCATCAATAATGTTGCGGATACTTCCAGCCCCCCTGGAGTGTTGGGCCCGATATGAAGTGTGATGAACGAGTGTGACCAGCATCGATGGAGATAGCCCATATTTCTACTGTCACATAGACATGGCTGAGGGTTTAATATAAGAAAAAGTAATGAAGAGCAAGCACTTCTTCTTATTCGGATTTCTAAACTTTGTAAGTTGTGAAATTTAGGATCCAGTGTCATTGAACCCTTTGGAACCTCTTTTATTCTGTTTCTAGATCTTTTAGCTGTGCCTAAGCATCCTTATGCTGCTATGGAGAACTGGGGATTAAGCATTTTTGTGGAACAAAGAATCCTGCTGGATCCCAGCGTGTCATCTATTTCTTATTTGCTGGATGTCACCATGGTCATTGTTCATGAAATATGTCACCAGGTACGAGAAGAGGAACAGGTGTAAGTATAATGTGAAATTGTCTGGAATGTGGGGTGACTTCAGACATCCAGATGAGGACCTGGGTCTGTATCCGCCCATCTGTGTCTCACCCAAAGCGCTGTGCAGTTTCTGTGTGCACGGCCTATCGTTTTTCTCAGGCGATAAGGTAAGCACACATCCACAAACTGATGGTGTTAAGGAAGCAACAGTCGCTGGGTTTAGTTGAAATGTGTGATGGAGTGGCTGCCCCTTTCAGATCCCTTGCATAGCTGCTGATCAGTTGTGATTCATTTCTTTCACTATTAGCGTGTCCATAAGGTAAGTGCAGTGAGGGGAGATGATTTATTGCTTTGTGGAGAGATGCAGGTGAATTTTGTGTTTCAGTCAGAATTGTTTGTTATTCTTTTTTCCTGGTCACGTGGACACATAGGAAGTCTTTCATTAACTCAACTTATAGACTCTCTGTTTTTCTATTAAGTGATTATTTTTTTTTAACTTGGCATAGTGAAAAATCCATATGTAAATTGAACAACTTCCGAGTGAAGCTAAAAGGAAAATTAATCTCATTTCAGTTTTACGAACTTTCTTACTTGTGGAAGTTAGTAACATACGAGTTTCCAGCACTTGTTAAATCGTGAATTTAGAGAAGAAAAAAAGTCATTGAAAACAGATATCATTAATAAAAAGCAATGCCCATCCTACGTGCTAGGAACTTTGGGTGCCATTTATGCCTTGAGCTCCTGAACTCTCAGTGTGATACAGTATAGCATTGTATATGATAAACTGCAAATCCCTTAAAAAATCCAGAAAAACTGACAAAAAAGAGTCACCGGGCAACTGCTGTTAGTAAGAAAGGTGAACAATTAAATGCTTATAAAGAACCTGATTTAATGAGGTCTACACTGAGTGACGATTTGCCTGAATATAGTTTCCTGTCACAGCGAGTCAGTGAGAGAATTGTACTCTTGTGTTCAGTAAGCCAGACATGTTTCTGACCTCAGGTTGCAGAGTCACCACTGCAGGGATAACTGGGGTCTTTCAGTGCTAGATTGGTTTCCCCCTTGACCTACAGTTCTAAGGCAAAAGTAATTTCCTTTTGGCAAATTACTGTACGTGGTATTAGATGCTGTTCTGTTGACACAAGGAAAAAGTGATAGTCTTGGAATTGTTCAAGGCTCCGTATTTCCCACAGTTCCTATTGTACGTTTAATTTCCTGTGCTAGCTCAGTGGTAGAGGCCACTTGCCATCAAGAAATGAAACAGAAGATAGGAGAACTATATCTCACAATTTTCACTATGATTGTCACACGTGATTTGTCTATTATCCCCTCAAAACTTATTTGTTGCCACAATTCTGAAGATGGGTTGTCAGTTTGAAAGAGAAACATGTATTCTGTGTACCATGAAAAAATTCAAAGTAGAGGCTGTATAGCCATTACCATATTTGGAGCAATCTCTTATTTGTATTTGAATTAGAGATTGATACTTTGTTTATTAACATTGAAACCCTTGGTCAGACCCCAAAGCTATCCTTGTGATGCCTCTTGGAAGTTGTGTATGATCTACTATTTCTCTTTCTGTCAAGACTGTTTCATTCTTCCTTCTGCCTGATCAACCAGAGTCCAGCTTTCCATAACTCTGTTTCTTAAAGAACATATTCCCACACAGAGTCCACACACTGCTCCTTATTCACATCTGATGTCTGCATGGAATCTTCTTGCCCAGGGCTTTCTCATGGCTCACTCCTAATTATTAAATGTTGTCAACTATGCAGAGAATAATTTGATACAGTCACAAGCCGTTCCACCTCCACCCTTCTATCCTCTGAAGACTTGAATTTATGCTTTTCCTTGTTAGTTTTAAAATTATTTATCATGCCTAATACTTGTCACCAGTATGAAAATGGACATTCTCTATGTTTTCTTCATTGAATTTCAAGTCTTTTTGAATGTTCATGGCATGTAATATATTTTTGATAAAACCAAAGGTTCAAGTGTAGAGTATTGTTATTTAACCAAAACACCGATTAAAACCTTTGCGCGTTAGATTTTATCGGCTCAATTTCTATTTATTATGAGAGTCTAGTATGTAGGATCTTCAGAACTTTTGGTTGGATTCATTAGCTGATATGGGCTCTGAGTCGCCTCTGTGTCAGAGAGAGAGAGAGAGAGAGAGAGAGAGAGAGAGGAGAGAGAGAGAGAGAGAGAGAGAAAGCACGTTTGAACCACCAGCTAGATTCTTTTGCATCTTCAGCAGATACTGTCTATTCTGAATTTCCACTCACTTACCTCAGTCTGTCTCTGTAATGTCACAAGGATCAAGTCTTTTCTTCTTTACAACAGGTCTTTTGATCTCTGAAGTCAGTTGTCACCAGCTTTGATTCCTGGATCATTTCTATACCAACTTAAGTATTTCACATTGGGTTCCTTGACTGTTATTTTGTTCTTCTCTGAGCACATTCATAAAATACTAGTGTTAGAGGCTAGAGAGTTGGCTCATGGGTTAAGAGGCCTGAGTTCATTGCTAGAGACCCTGAGTTGAATTCCCAGCAACCATATGCTGGCTCACAATCATCCTATAATATGTTCATCTATAATATGCTACCTTAATAGTAGCATAATAGTACCTTCTAGCATGCAGGTTTATATGTAGCTAGAGCACTCATATACATAAACTAAATAAATCTTTTTAAAATTTAATTATTCTATTTATTTACATTCCGGACATTGTCCCCTTCCCAGTGCCTCCTCCCACAGTTCTTCATTCCATTCCCCCTCCCTTTTGCCTCTGAGGTGACCCTCCCCCTGGGCATCCCCCTTCCCTAGGACCTCGGCTCTCTACAGATTTAAGCACATCCTCTCCAACTGAGGCCAGACAAGTCCTCTGCTACATATGTGCCTGGGGTACCTCAGACCTTGTATGCTCTTTGATTGGTGGCTGAGTCTCTGAGAGCACGTAGGTGTCTGGGTTTGTTGAGAATATTGGTCTTCCTATGGGATTGCTATCCCCTTTAGTTCCTTCAATCCTCTCCTAACTTTTCCATACGGGTCCTTGACCTCAGTCTAGTGGTTGGCTGTAAGTATCTGCATCTGTCTCCGCAAGTTGCTGATGGGGTCCCTTCAGAGGGCAGTCATGCTAGGCTCCTATCTGTAAGCACAGTGTGCCAACAGAAGTAGGGTCAGGATTTGTACCCTACCTTCCTCCACGAAATGGATCCCAAGGTCGTCCCATCAGTGGACAGCCATAAGAAAAGACTAGTGCTATTCAAGAAATCTTGTTAATCACTACAGTCTTGCCATAATACATTTTCACATGACAGAATCAATTTGGGAATGACTTCCAGTTATGATAATCACAGTTTAGTGCTTTACTTTTAGATAAATTCATTCTGAGATAGATGCTGTTTTTTTTTTCTTTTTCTTTTCTTTCCTTTTTTCTTTTTCCTGATGTCTATTCCTTTTGCCCCTGCAGTGGTTTGGTGATCTTGTGACTCCAGTGTGGTGGGAAGATGTGTGGTTGAAGGAAGGCTTTGCTCACTACTTTGAGTTTGTGGGTACAGACTACCTCTACCCTGCCTGGAACATGGTAAGTGCTCTTTTCCCTAATTGTATGGAATTTGCAGGGAAAGTGTGAGGTGCACTGAGTTTATGCCACCATTAGAGGTACCTGAGAGCACTGGTCAGTACAGGGATGAAGTCTTTTGTATATAAGGAAAACTAGCCAGAATTTAAATGTGAATTTCAAAAGTTACCTCCCACCTTTTTTTGAAAAACAAAATTAAATAAAATCCTACTTGTTATTCATTGACTTCAAAATATTACAACTTATCAAAATGGAAACATTTTAGATTGCAGAATTTTAAAATATGAATGAATTATCCTTTAAAAGAGAGTTTACTGTAATTGATAAGTGATATTCTAGATAGAGTATTTTGAAATAAAGAAAAGTAAGTAGACAATATTGCTTCTAAGACATGAAATATACTGATAAGATAAAATATGATGTATCATTTCTGCATTTTAGAATTAGGTAACTTCATAAGATGTGTATAACTTTACATATAACATTGCACAGTTCATATGTATGCTCTAGGAATGTTCACATCTGTGAGTGCCGAGTAAGGTTCTTTGGCTTCAAGCTGTGATGTTTTCAATCTACCCAGAACAAAGAGAGGATGCTTTTGTTTTATGTCCTTTTACATCAGTTTTCCATTTTAGATAAGCTTCCATTTATCTATAGTTGACTTTGTTGCTATTAAATAGAGCCTATAGTACATATTGTTTTAGAACTCAATATTAAGACAAAATTGAAACTTATTTTAGTTGAAATGAGTACATTGAGCAAAGTTTCTAGTATACCAATATTTGATTTTAAAGGCTCAAATTTAACTTATAATATCCCTATACCTATACTTAGATATTCACATACATGTATACATATACACTCATATATATTTGCATCTATCACTACAGTAATCTCTCCACATTCAATGTAAACAATAGTCTTATTTTGGAGTTTATTTTACATTCATGAAATTATTACTTTGATGTATGATATAGATATATCTATCACTTCCAAAAGGATTTTTACAGTCATTTTATTATTTCAAGATGAATGCACTTAACATAAGACCTACTCATTTAGCAAATTGTTAGTGTAGAACCTATGGCCAGCTGAAGACACAGTGGTGTACCATCCATCCCATGACTTACTCTCCGACTCACTCTTCCTTCATAAATGGAAGAAATCACATGTCCTTTGTGATTTCCTCTTTCCTCCTTCTGCCTGTTTCTGCCAAACCACAAACTCCAATTCCATAAGTTCTGCTATTTTAGATTTTGCGTATCCATTAAACTGTTAATCATTAACCTGTACTTGGTTGGTTTCACTTAGAATAATGTCATGGTCCACTCATGTCATCATAAATGGTGGGATTTTCTTCTGGTTTAAAGGCTGACTCCCCTGTCATATATTCAACCACATTTTCCTTATACATCTATATTTCCTTATATAGCCATCAGTGATTACTTTGACTACATGTTCTCATATATGTTCTCTTATGACTTTTCCTTCAATAGCTGAGGATGTTTAGCTAATTGTCCTCCTTTTATATATAATTATATATAAGCATGGAGACCATGATTAGCTTCAAAATTATCTGAAAGCAGTACATTTTCTACCACAAATTCAGCTGACTCCTGTTGAGAGAAAAGGTTAACTTCTTAGCGAAAAATTTACAACAGTAGCATTGTGTCAATGGACTTTATTTATACACACACGCTTCTCCCCACACTTTACATATGCAGCATGTTAGTGCATCTAGTTATGCATTTATGATGCAAAGAAAAATAATGTCATTTGAAGCATTTCATCATAACATTGAAATAAATTAGAAGTGTAGTTAGTGCTGGAGTTGTGGCTACCTGGTAGAATGTGCACTTGTCATGCAGTTCAGTGGAAGCAAGGCCCTTTTTTGCTCTTCAAATTTGAAAATAAAGAAGTATATAAATAAAGAAAATGCTCTTAACTTTGAATTAAAGGTACCACTATTATATAGTATTGTTAGGCGTATTCATTAACAAATGTGAACTTTTGAAACTTTAAATGTTTAAGATTATTAAAACATATCAAAAAGTGTCTTTTGTATTTTTAGATGACTTTAAACCAGCTTTAAAAAATTTCATTACATGGTGGATTATTACCAATTTATAAATTTCATTATGTCTCAATATTAAAATA
Source organism: Heligmosomoides polygyrus polygyrus (assembly GCA_947396885.1). Classification (NCBI taxonomy): domain Eukaryota; kingdom Metazoa; phylum Nematoda; class Chromadorea; order Rhabditida; family Heligmosomidae; genus Heligmosomoides; species Heligmosomoides polygyrus. The sequence continues at coordinate 77,414,678 of OX377204.1, read as the reverse complement.
TGTTCTTATTACAAATGACACGTTGCCCTATAGGTAAGGTTTTTTTAAAAGCTCGTTCAACTGCTTGTAATAAAATCCTCTCTATTCATCATTATGAAATGTACATCTTAGATTAAAAAGTAATCAGCTGAATTGTACGTGAGGTGAAAACAGATAGATTTTCATGGTTTTAAGCATGGCCGCATAGCCTCAGCATCAATGCCCTTAGATTTTTGTCTTGAAATGGTTTTTGCGTGTTTTCTTAGCTAAATTATAAATGCTAAGCCTTAATGCAGAAGATTTTACAAGATGTTTTGAAAATGAACATAAACTATGAGTGACATATTTGAGACCTTTATCCTTTTATAGATTATGTACTAGATTCACAGGAACCTTGTATTAAAATTTAACATTTTATTTATTGTGAGTCAATACATAATAATGACTTGCAAATTAATAATGGCACCATTCCAGTGAATCAAAAATTCACCCTATTAAGCTGAGACTTGAAAGAAAGCCCCATTACCATTAAAATGGCGATGAGTAATGGGTAGAAACAAATGTTTCTTCATTTTCAATTTTACCAAGTGCAAAGGCATTCTGATCTTTGGTAGTTTTTGTTTTTAGGAACTTGAGTTTTCAATTTAATAAAATACTTCAATATGCAAAACTCACAAAATCCACCATAAGGAAGTTTATGTTTAGATTGCCCCTCTATAAAACATTAATATCATCTGGGAAAATAAAATTTCCAGAATAAGTTACCCACATGAATAAGAAAGAGTGTCAAGTGTCAGTATGGCTGTGGCAGCATTATTTTCATAATGGCATCAGCGAAAGAGCGAAAAGAAATACTCCACAGAATAAGTGATGGCCGTGTCAGCAGCATCTCACTACTGTGGCGTTGCAGGAGTTCCTCTCTGAGCGTGTGTCTAGGGCTGCACTGGACCTGAGCCGGAAAAAAAATGGAAAAGGCAGAAGCCAGGCTCCTGTCAGGAATGAAGACACTCAAGAGGTTGACCTTGTTTTTGTCTAATCTCAAAAACCAGTGCTTTTGATCATTTTTAGACAGCAGGACTGAAACCCTGAGATAGAATTCCAGTTTGCTAGGAACATTGCTATAGCAATATGCCTTGTATGGAGCAGCAATAAAGAATCCCAGAATTATATGGTCTTGTTAAGGAGCTCTTGTTCTGACTTAGGCTGATACACATGCTTAGCTAACAGTTGCTCAGAAGAATTGTAGATTGGATTATTTGAGTGTCCAGGTATTTTCAGAACCTGTAGTCAATACTAAAGCAATCATCATTTATATTATATCTACTATACTGAATTAAAAAATGCTATTCAATCTATCTCCCCCCCTGGCAAACATGCCTGAATTTAGCATTTTATAGACATGAGTCCTTATGGGTAATATGATGTAAGGTCAGGAGAAAGGAGTAGAAAAAAATTTAACTCAGACTCTAAGAAAAAAAAAATCACTTAAGTCCTCATTTGAAATATGAGACAGTTGTACTAAGCATACTCCCCTAGGTTTCTTGTGAGGGTTTCATAATGAATGAACTGTCACCAGTTCATTCCAAATGATGTGACCTTTAATACAGTTCCTCAGGTTGTGGTAACAACCAAACATAAAATGTTATCTAATATACAGGATATCTGATGTGCAACCTGCATGTTGGTCCCAGGAGGTTGCCACCCACAGGTTGAGAAATTTTATGGAGGGTTGATGGTTCTTGAAAGAGATCCTGTCATTAGCAAGGTACAGAGCTTATTGATGGTATAGATTTATATGAACTATGTAGAGAGTACCAAAGAAGTTCTCCACATTCCATGTCTGGATTAATTCATACCAAACGGATTTTCACCTATAATGGCAACATAAACCACTCTATAGGAACATAGACTTTCAGTAATGTGAAATTTATCAAGTATAAGTGACACAACCTTTAGAAGCAACTTCATTTAGCTTATGACTAGGGTTATATTTTCTGGGGTGAACTTTCCTTTGGCTGTTTGATGTGATTTTATTACTTTTGGCTAGTGGGAACATTGGTAGATGGTTCAAACTCCAGTTTGGTATTGATGGACATCTAAATTAAATCCTATTGTGATGGAAATTTAGCTTAGTGGTAGAGCTCTTGCCTTGTATGTGCCTTACCTTGATCCCTGTACTTAAGGGAGAAATTAATTGTTTTCTCAGAAGGGACAAAAGGAGACACCAACATATATTTAGCATTCTTCAATACCTTTTGATCACTTTCATTTGACAACAAGTCCTTGGTAACATAATTTTAATTCTGGAAAAGGGGTACAGTAAGTTTTCTATGAGGAATCTCTTATTTATGGATTAGATTCTGATATCAAATCATACCCCTGAGTATATAATATAGATTCTCATGATGATTTGTTTTAAATGATTTGTAGGCAACTGCTTTATTCTCATGACACTCTCTAAAAAATGTACCTTACCTATGACTATTAACCATGATCTCTGTTGAAACCAACATTTTCTTTAATAAACATTAAAGAAATTGATGTAAATTAATCAATTCAACTTCATTATGCTAAATACTTAGAGTATCTGAAGTGTATTGCCTAAAGCATTAACAAGTGTCCCCAATTGTCTCAGTCATTCACAGGCAGAACTGAAGTAAGCAAAACAAACTTTGCCATGAGACCAGTATATCAAATAAAATGATTCTCACATTTTAAATAATTGTCTTTTCATTTAAAAGGAAAGAGAAAACCCTTCACCATTGGAAATATTGAGCCTTCTTTAGTTATTTTTTATCTAAACATAGATACATATCTAATTATTTTAATATGTAAAGAATACTCTGATAGTCAAAGAGGATTCAATGAAGATAAAAAAAGAGTTTGATCGAGGCTGGCATTTTACCTGTCCAGTTAGCTGCTCATTCCTTATACCCATATGTGACTCGGTGGCTATAAGAAAAATGCTGTTACATGTTTAGAAAAGTATTTAATATGCATCCCAATGAGAGTTAGTGTATTGCCATGATATTGCCTGTCATTCAGCAGAATAAAGATACATTCACTTAGCATTTTGGTATGAGAGCTAGGCTAACAGCAATACCAGTATTAGAATCTTACTTTGTGAATACTGAATACCAAGTAAATAACACATGTGAGCACACTTAATTCTTCCTATACTTGTGTTTGTGTGTTGTGGTTAAAGTCCATATATGATGGCCTGATTAAGTCCGATTAATCAGAATTGGGAATTAGAAGGTGATTCAATTGTTTTTAATTGGATGGTATTTTAATCTCAAGTGACTCTAAATATGAAAAAACTTAGTGTCTAGCAAGTCTCAAGGTCCTGTGTCTTATTTCCTTTCATATGATATATTTTTGATTATGTTTCCTCTTCTTCCAGTTCCTCACAGTCTCCTCTTCCCCACTCACCAAAATCAACACCGCTTATTGTTCTATCTTATCAGAAAGCAAGCAGGCATATAAAAATCATAATAAAGTAACAACAATCAGGCCAGAATAGGGCAAAATAAACAAGTAAAACAAAAAGGAGCCAAGTGAAAAGAACAAGAAACACACAGAGATACTGACACATATATTTTTACACACAGGATACCCACTAAAAATATAAAAAAATAATATAAAATGAAAGATCAGCAGGATTAAAAATAAAATGCCCAGGCAAAGCATTAGAAGACAAAAAAAAATTCCCAAAATACCTTTGAGTTCCTTTTTTTTTGGGGGGGGGGGGTGCTGCCCTTTAGTGTGTTTTATATGCTCAGTGAGACTCCTTTGGAGGAAGGGAATTTTTTTTCCCTTTGAAAGTAGGACTGTTTCTTTTAGATCCTTAAAGACTTAACAATGACATTTGCATTGAAAGGCTAGAAATGAGCAGGAATATTTGAGTATCTTGGAGTCTTAATCTTCAAAACAGTCCTGTTTTGGGTGTCTCCTTCTCCCTCCCCTTTTCTATGGGCACACCTGTTTTTTCATCCATTGGAAGAATCCTTCCAAGAGAAGAACCATGCCTCGCTATTCTGGGAGAGGAAGTTTTGCTTGTCCCGTTGCACTAGTGAAAGCAATGTTCATCATTTGTGGCTAATGAGCTTGCTGCGAAGAGGAGTCATTGTGGTGGGGAAAATAGCCGCTCATGTACTATGGTCTTGCAAGTGTCATATCTGAATCAGTATTAGTGCATTGTTGTCTGAGTGTCCCATCCACCCAAGAGCAGACTACACCTTAAAGAAGCCCAAATGAAGACAGTCTAGAAACAATGTCAGTATTGAGAGACAGTCTGCCACTTGGCTCCTAATTTGTAGTGGATAAAGAGAAATTAAGAATTTCTACTGAATACCAGTTAAAATAGCATCTCCACTCATCACCTTAACACTTACAAATAGTGCTTTTATGTCTACTATAATAAGGAAATGTACTCATAACCCCCCACTTCAGGTCTCCCTCTTTGTTATTACAGGAATGTCTTCTGTTAGTAGTTATTTGACATTTGTTAGAAGTGTCAGGAAGGTCACTCAAATGTTAATGTTTGAAGTATTTTAACTGGTCTAACTCTATGGCCTTCCTACATTTATTTATTTGTCTTTCTGTCTGTTTATACATCCTGATATTGGTTTTCTTCCTTCCTCTCTTCTTAGTCACTTCACCTGCCTTCCACCCCCGCCCCCACCTCCAGATCTCCATCTTTCTTCAGAAAAGGGCAGGCGTCTCATAGATAGCAATCAACAATGGCATATCAAGTTGCACCTCTTCTCCTACTAAGCCTGGGCAAGGCAACCTTGTAGGAAGAAAGGGTCCCAAAGGTAGGCAGCAGAGTCAAGTCAGAGACAGCCTCTGCTCCTATTGCTAGGAATCCCCCAAGAAGACCAAGCTACACAACACTAATACAAGTGCAGAGTGGACAAATACTAAGTCCATTCCCATACAGGCTCGTGATTGGTAGTTCTTTCTCTGTGAGGCCCAGTGAGCCTAGGTACATTGATTCTGTAGGTTTTCTTCTGGGGTCCTACAATTCTTTCCTCTCCCTCTTCCACAGTATTCCCTAAGCTCCACCTAATGTCAGTGGCTCCCTGCATCTGTTTCCATCACTTGCTGTGTGAAGCCTCTCTGGTGACAACTGGACTGACAGAACATCATTAGAAATCATTTCGTTGACTTGTTTTGTTTTGTTTTTTGCCAGTTGTGTTTGGTTCTATACTAGGTCTCTGGGCTATCCAACCTCTGAGTCCTAGCTCTCCAAGTGATGTCAGGGGTGGGCTATCTCTCATGGAATGGGTTTCAAACTGGACCGGTAATTGGTTGGCTACTTTTACAATTTCTGAGCTACTTTTACCCCAGTTTATCTTGTAGACAGGAATAATGTAGGTCAAAGGTTTTTGATTGTAGGTCAATTATAGTTGATTTAACTTTTTAAGTAGTGATTTTAGAGTTAATTTTAGTTGAAATCTCTTATTAAGTAGGTATTAGCCATAATGTAAAAGATAACTATGTTACAATCCACAGACCCAGAGAAGCTAAGTAACGAAGCAGGGGGTCTTCAATGAGAGATGTGTGTGAATCTCATGGTGAAGGGAAAATAAAAGAAGCATTGCAGGTCGATGGGGAGTGGCCAGGATTGCAGATGGAGATGGGAATAGGATGGATCAGGTTTGGAGAGGATGAAGGGAGAGCGTTGTGGGACAGACAACTGTAATCAGGAGGCATCTCTGAGATGCACCAGTGCAATAGAAACTCCAGTCTAGCTAAGACTCCTAGCAATGAGAGACATGGAGTCTAAACTGACCATCTCCAGCAACCAGTCTTTGATACATGTTTTTTTTACGTTAAAACTAGTTGATAAATATTACTTTTGTTTACATTTATTTACAGTTTTAAAAAATAAAAGCTTCGTCTTTTGGCTTTGCTTATGTGATTAAAGCTTTCTTTAGAGAAATTTCAGCGTTAACAGTATGAGTGTTTATTGTTTAGCTTGAAGCTTGCATTTACTAACACAGTTGTAGAAAGAAGAGCTTGAGGAAGCTGAGTGCGGCAGTATGGTGGTCACAGTTGCATGCCTGTCTACTTAGTGAGCCTATAAGGAGTCTTCCAGAGAACCGCCTCATTCTTTCTTCATATGGATGTTAAAAGTTGAAATAAAGCTACATATAGAGAATTTTACACATGTTCTTAATGGATGATTTTGTAAATGCAAGCTTTTTCTTTTTTCTTAGATAGATATTGTCTCAGGTTTTTATACTGAAAGATCAAAGATAAATGAGGAATACCTGGGGAGTAATGTATTTCTTCTGGAGAACTTGTTCAAATTTGCATGGCGCCAAAGCCTTTGAACATTTCCTCAGGGATTTCAAAACCAATACAAATTTAACAGGGTTGGACACTCTCTAGGGCCAAACCCCCAGATGAAGCTGACTCTGATGTGATTTTGTCCATTCTTACGCCTAGTGGTATTGCAGAAGGGTCACTCTGTTCTTCCATTAAAAGATCCTAAGGCACGTTATCTTCTCTCCTAGAATGTGGTTCAACAACACCTGTGTCCAACTGTAAGCAGAATAGCCCGGCATGCTTCAATAAACGACAACAAAATCATATTGCAAAAAATGTATGCCAAAATATCCCTTTAGGTATTGCTATTTCGTAATGCATAGTATTGGTCATAACAGATTGTACCATATTTGATCTGTTACTTTCCATGCTACTGGTGGAAAAATGTTGTCTTCACTTAGCATAAAGTAACATAAACTGGAAATATTCATAATTTCATAGGTAAAAGGCATGTGTTTGTCCCAGCTTTTAACCCGAGCACAACCAAAGCTGAGGCCTCAGGCAGCAACTAAAGAAGAAATTAAAACACAACTCATTTCTGAGCAAGAAGATTCTGTCTTAACCCATAATCCTTCTGAGGCTTCTGTCTTTTATTAAGGTTACTTAAAATTAGCTCTAGATATTACTAGACAAAGATTTCGCAAACAATAAAGTAGTATGTACAAGTAACCAAATAATTAAAAAAATATAGAGAAGAGTTTTTTTGTGAAAAAAATAAATATTTTGATATTGCTTAATATACTGCTTGCCCTGTAACCTTCATGTCAGTAATAATGTATACAAATATAAGAAGTACTGTACATACCAAACACCTCGCCTATTTAATTAATGGTCTCTGAGGTACAGTAAGACATTCTGCTAGGCTCACAGTATCTGTCTTCTCTGACACATTTTTAAGGTGTATCAGACTAACTCCATCACTCTTCTGTCTGATGGGCACAGGGCTCTCTCCTTAACTGGGAATGCAAAATAAAATGTGTTAGTCCATCCTTTGACAACATTCTGAATAGCCTTTCTGGTTCTACCATTCATACATTTCACTAGTCCTCTTTGGAAAACCTTCATCTCCTTACCTTTTTCTCTCTTTTGGGGATTGAGGATATAAAATTCTACCAATTACAGTCCTATTTTGGTTAGTTAGTGTCATAATTATCTTTGAAATGTGAAGATCCTAAGGCACGTATCTTCTCTCCTAGAATGTGGTTCAACAACACCTGTGTCCAATTAATTCTTTTAATCATTTTATGTTCTTCTCTGCAGATTTTATTTATAGTTCAGCATTGCTCTTCCTCAGGGATTGGAATGTAAACTAGCTTGATAATTTTATATGAATTGGTTGGCTGCACTGGTACCACTTGCCTTTGTATCCGTTCATGCATTTCATTTGTTCTATTTATTTTAGAAGATGATTTAACAAGTGCCTAAATTCAGCCACCTACTGTGATGAGCTCTATGGAAAAAACCTCATGTAAATATTAGTTTATAACTGCTAGGTAATAGTATTTTACATTCATATGCATCATGGTTTATCTTCTGTATGGAGGTTTCAGTATGCATAAATTATTTCTCCCTCTATCTGACCAACCATATCCCTGTCAGCAGTGGCTTTGTTTGCACAGTAGCTGAAACCACAGAGCTGTAACCTTTTTCAGACTCCTAAAATCCACACGTTTGTCAAGAAAATAAAACGTGCTCCATAGGTCTCAAAGTTTTAGCCAAATTACAGAACAAGAAGGACAGTTAATTTATCAGTATTGTTTTATTTTAAATGTCTTACACTTTTTTTCTTTAATGGATGAATTTTATTTTGCTACAATGATGGCTTCATTTAGATGTTGATTTTCTGTCTTCTCAGACAGACTGTGTTTCTGAATCTTGGTATCAAGATCTCTATATCTCTAAACTTGTTAATTTTGCCTAGAAGAGAGACATATATTTAAAAATGAATTTCCCTCCACAAGGAAACAGCGAACAATTGCTTTTCTGTTTTCCTTTTGTTGGTTGGCAGTGTTAAAGATGAAGCACTGTGATTTAAATACTACATATTTCATTTGTTCTATTTCTTTCAATTGTTTGATGAAAACCAATTTAGAATACTTTTCCTTTCTGACAATAAATACAGTTTGAAGTATCTGGAATGATGATGTACTCCAGATAATGACTGATTAAAATTAAAAAAATCTTTCTATGCAAAGTTCATTGTCTTACCTTCAAAACAACAAGGGAATTTTCTATAAATTTATGATTCCTCTTGAGAGCTGATAGATCATA
>OX377204.1:77348947-77405892 GCA_947396885.1 Heligmosomoides polygyrus polygyrus | reverse complement strand
CTGTCCCTCCCCCCTCGATTGAAAGGTTCGATTCTGTATGCATTGTTTACGGCGCACTCCAAAGGCTTTTCAAAGATTTCAAAAACTCTCCGAGTTTAAATGCCGGCAACTGCGTTTCATGAGTTTGTCGGTCATACGCGAAGAATTGACTTATCACGAAATAATTGTTGAGAACTAGGGGCGACGTAACAAAATGAAATTGCTTTCCATAAAGCTTCTAACATTGATTAGTATTCGTTAAAAGGCCGAGCTTCGGTCCAGCTGTGTGGAGCTGTGAACCATTTGGTCCGCTCACCCTTGATTTGCATGGTTTCAGTGGGGAGTTTTGTCAGAAATTTGCAGCCGCCCTAGTCAGGAGTTGCTCTAGGGCTGTCCAGCTAGCCTTTGGAGTGCGCTGTGAACAATGCATACAGAATCGAACCATTCAATCGAGGGGGAGGGACAGCTTGTAGACTGAGTGTTTGGGGAGTTTTGTCAGAAATTTGCAGCCGCCCTAGTCAGGAGCTGCTCTAAGGCTGTCCAGCAGGTCTTTGGAGTGCGCCGTAAACAATGCATACAGAATCGAACCTTTCAATCGAGGGGGAGGGACAGCTTGTGAACTGAGCGTTTGGGGAGTTCTACCAGAAGTTTCCTACCGCCTTACTCAGGAGTTGCTTTAAGGCTGTCCAGCTGGCCTTTGGAGTGCGCCGTAAACAATGCATACAGAATCGAACCTTTCAATCGAGGGGGGAGGGACAGCTTGTGACTGAGCGTTTGGGGAGTTCTACCAGAAGTTTCCTACCGCCTTACTCAGGAGTTGCTTTAAGGCTGTCCAGCTGGCCTTTGGAGTGCGCCGTGAACAATGCATGCAGAATCGAATCTTTCAATCGAGGGAGAAGGACAGCTTGTAGACTGAGCGTTGTGAAAGTGAAGCGAGTTCGAGCAGTCTTTCTGGGATGCGCCACGCATCTAAACATTGTTAAAGCGTAAATGCGAAATGAAAAACACAAGCGTATAAGTATAAGGGAGAGGTCGTAGTTGTCCAAACCTTGTTTGGTGTACTATTCTACTCCACCCTCGTTTGGAAGGATCAATATGGCGCCGCGGCACCGGAAGTGTGAAAACTGTAGTTAGGCGATTTACGGCGCTCTCAGATGGCGCGAGGGGTCACAGAGGCAGGAGAGTGGACAGGCTCCGGAACTAGTCTGGGTCCCGACCAGGACTATGGTACATTTGACTCGTGAAAAACGGTACAAATGAACGTACATTTGAAATCGAGCTATACTTCGAGTCAGAATTAACTAGGGAATGGCCTCGTAGACAATTTTTCAGTTTTTGGACATTTTTAAAAATGACACTCAGTTAGCATTTGAGGTGAGTTTGCTCTGTAACTGGGTGACCAAAATGTCCTCCGGGCCAGTCGAAATCCCACCTGTAGAAGACTATAAGGTGTTTTCATAGGCCTCCAGATATCTACGTTCCTGTCTTCAAGGAAACCATTTTGTGCCCACTTTAATGATACGAAAAGTGTACGGCTAACTACGAAGAAGTGTCATGTGGGCAACTTTGGCAGCGTACAATCGCTAACGATTTCAACCTTGAAGATTCCAACTTCGCAGCTTGATTTTCACTCTCGCCTCCAACGTGACAAACGAGTATAAGCACATACAATCTTGATATGACGAAATTAGAGTCCTCCAAAGCGGAGGCATTTTCTGAAAATAACAACAATTAAATAGTCGGATCCTTTAAGGAAGTAGATCATTGTGATCGTGAAATACTAGTGAATCCAGAGAACTATGTGTGACTATGTATATAATGCAGAAACTAGGCTTTAAAGGGCCGAATCTCTTCCTTCATTAGCCACTTGGGAGCTGTGGGTGTAATTATCTCCCGCGAGCACAGGGGTCAGCCGCGCCGGGCAGAAATTAGGTCACTGAACTACATTTCAGACGCTCGCTATGCGATTTTCAGCTAATCGGGAAGAGAGCTCGGTGCTGATCACGAATATGTCATTCAATTTGCAATGCGCTCAATTTGAAGAGCGCTACAGAAAAGCGGCGGAAAAGGCGGTTTTTTTCGCTTTTTCCGCCCAAAGACCAAAAGATAAAGCCGGTATTGTAATTTCGCTTCTTAAATTTCTGCAGTAGGTTAGGCTATCTACGATTACTTAGAACTTTATGCAAAGGCTAGAAAACTAGTGTTCTGAGGGGCATTTCATTATAATATATGTTAACTATGTGCCGTAGAGTATTTGTGAGTAGGATTATTCTCCACCTCCGGTTATTGAAAATTGTTGGCTGGTCTTTCCCAATGATCGTAAAGCAAAGCCTTTGACGGAGCTGCTTTCCTAACTCTTGTTCAGCTTTTGGTTGTCCAACATTAGTGAGAGGCTGAAAAGTTTTAGTTACCTTTGACTTTACTGGTGTAGTGATAGAATAGTGATACATAAAAATTTTAATTTATCACATCTATCATCTGTCGTCCCGGTGATCATCGAGTTATTCGAACGGGCACCAGCAACGTCTCCATTTGTCCTTGTCGCTTGACAGAGTGCTCCAATGGATCCTCCTCGCCGGACGGACACGAAGAGCGTCATATCGTTCGTTCAGGGCTTCCACGAAGAAGTCCGACCAGAGCGTTGGTGGGCATCCTGGTATTCTCTTGACATCTCGCGGAATCCAGTCAGTGACGGCTCTCGTCCAGCGGGTGTCTGCGAATCGCATTACGTGGCCGGACCACCTAATTTTCGACGACTTCGCCCATGCGACAGCGTCCCTGATCTTCGAACGTCGGCGAAGTCGTGTTACTCCAAGCTCTCCATTCCACGCTGCGCGTCGCTGATCACGTGTTCATCCCGCTTCCGTATAGCGCAGGTCTGAGGCGCATGTTAGGGCAGGAAGAGCTGTGGAATCGAATAAGCTAGCATGGAGTCGGACGTTCTTCGTCTTCTTCACGATTTCACGCTCTTTAAAAGCTCCCTAAACCACTCGTTTCCTCATACCCAGCTCCGGTGCTAGGCCGTTGCTCATGTTGACTTCGCGAACCAGATACACGTAGCTGGAGCACTCGGAGATGTTCGTTCCGTTGAGCGAGGATGGGGCATCATAAACTCGTCCGTTTCTCATGAACATCGTCTTCATAAGATTCCGCTGCAGTCCAGAGTTCCCACATACACGATCGAAGTGGGCTAGCGTTCGCTCGGCCTGGCCATGCTCGGTGTTATGAGCACGATGTCATCAGCAAACCTAAGACGGTCAGTTGCCGGCCGTTGACCTTAACTCCATGTCTTCCCATTCTAGTTCGCGCATGGCGTTTTCGAGGGTGGTGCTGAAGAGCTTTGAGAATACGGTCTCTCCCTGCTGAACCTCTCCCTTCACGTCGATGATGTCGTCGTTGTGGAGTGGTGAGATCTTGGTCGTTAATCCACTTTGACTCTGATGTACTGAGTAGGAACAAACAGCGAGCAGAGCTTCGATGACTGCCTCCGTGTCGACGGCATCGAATCTTTCTTCAGGTCGATGAACGTAAGGCACAGCTGCACGATGAGCTTCGTAATGGTGTGTATGTGGTCGGTCGTGCTGAATCCTCTCCGAAATCCTGCTTGCTCGCATGGCTGTCCTTCGTCCAGCGTTCTGCTAACCCTATTCAGGAGGACTGGAGTGAACAGCTTGTGGACTACGGGCAGCAGGCAAATCGGGCGATAATTGCCAATGTTGGGCATGTCTCCCTCCCATGCAAATCGAGATGTAATACGATATGAATGTATGATGAATAATAATAATATGATGGAAAGGGTATATGTTTGTTCCTTATTAGATAATGTCTACGTATTTAAAGAAACACTTTCACCCAAAAGTTTTTGCGCTGACAGCCTCTTCTGTCGCACTCTCGTGTTGTTCTGTGAAATATCAAGCCAGTACCCAAAACATCTTTGGCCCGTGTTTGGTGCTCTATAAGGCCAGTCTCTTACGAGTGGGACCCCTAATCTAGCGAATCGTCTGTTTTGAGATTACGCTTACATTTGGACTGTGAGCCTTAAACCGCTATATTTTAATATGAATGCAATAAAAAAAATTCATCATTTATATGCCACTCCTATAAACGCCACTCCTATGCAAGTTAAAACGCTGGTCCACGACCAATTTCTAGTCGTGCAAAAAGCACTTGCTACTGGACAAATAAATCTTCGGATTGAATAATTACGTAGGTAGTATGATAATTGCGAAATTTCTGTTTTCTGTTTTCTGCTTTTTCTGTTTTCTGGCGTTTTTGGCCTTTCTGTTTTCTGATTTCTGTTTTCTGACGAAAGCGATTTTCTGTTTTCTGTTTTCTGGGAAAATTTTCAAAATTTCCGCCCATCCCTGGTCCGGAGACCTCTGCCGCGCCCTAGAGCGGCGCCCTCTTCTTCGCCGCGAATGTCAAAAAATCGATTTTTCCAAAACTGGCCGAGATTGACACCGTTCGATAGAGCTCATCGAGTTGAAGATAACGGTGTCATTGCGAGTGCCGAAAACTCAAAACCGGAAGGATTAAGTGGGGAAGAAGCTTCACTGTTGCCTCCGCCGCTCTAAAACGGCAGCTGGTACTAAGGCAATTTAATAAGCTAGGGAGTTGTAAGCACGTTTTCTTAAAGAAACTTAAGCGTTCTGCTCGCCTGCATATTTGTAAGATGCTAGCTCTCCGCGTCTTTCCGCAGGGGTCGACTGAATTTGGAAAAAATCGTGTCACACAAGCTTGACCTGCATTTTTGCAACACCGTAACTTTGCCAGTTCTTAGGCTACTTCGCTGTGCTTCGGCGGGCTGCTAGAGCTTTTTACTGACTACAAAATCCACAAGCTGAAGCCGGAAGGGTTCACACTTGACAGAGTTATCGCGCTCCAAACACACCCGCGCGTGCAATTTGCGAGCGGTCGGCCCACTCGATTGATAGGTTCGATTCTATATGCATTGTTCACGGCGCACTCCAGATGCAAGCTGGACAGTCCTAGAGCATCTCCTGAGTGGGGCGGCTAGGGATTTCTGATAAAACTCCTTAAACTCTCACTCTACAAGCTTCCGCGCCCACTCGATTGATAGGTTCGATTCTATATGCATTGTTCACGGCGCACTCCAGATGCAAGCCGGACAGTCCTAGAGCAGCTCCTGAGTAGGGCGGCTAAGGATTTCTGATAAAACTCCCTAAACGCGCACTCTACAAGCTTCCGCGCCCACTCGATTGATAGGTTCGACTCTATATGCATTGTTCACGGCGCACTCCAGATGTAAGCTGGACAGTCCTAGAGCAATGCCTGAGTAGGAAGGCTAGGCATTTTCGTTAAAACTCCCTAAACGCGCACTCTACAAGCTTCCGCGCCCACTCGATTGATAGGTTCGACTCTATATGCATTGTTCACGGCGCACTCCAGATGCGAGCTGGACAGTCCTAGAGCAATGCCTGAGTGGGAAGGCAGGCTAGGAATTTTCGTTAAAACTCCCCATGCGCTCACTGTTCAAGCTGTCGCTTGCTGTACAGGTTGTCGCTCCCACTCGATTGATTCTGCCGGGCCTATATGCATTGTTCAGAGCGCGCGCCATGCCGGCAGTTAGTTCCAAACAGTAGGCCATGCTCGTCCGAACGCATGGATAAGCTCCTTCATTCAGTCTAACGTCCAGAAGTTGAGGACGCCGCGCACTAACGCGACTTGCCTCAGACGCGGCGCGTGGCGAGCGGAAAACGGCGCTCTCCGGCGCCCTTTTGCGCCGCTTCTCATCTTTTGCGCCGCTTGTGCTTGTTGGACGCAGCGGCATGTCCGGTACTGTATTTGACGCCAATGTCAACAGCCAACATTCTCTGACAAATCTTCAAAAGTTCAACTATTTATTGAACGCACTTCGAGAGGAAGCACGTGACTTGGTGAGGCGATATCCAATCACTGATGACAACTACGAACTCGCTATAGACTCACTCCGCAAGAAGTACGGCAACAACTCCCAGCTCATAGGCGCCCTACAGTAGCTCCCTTTTCGAAGACGAGGAATCGAAGACGAAATTGGTGAAATCCAGGAACGCACTGAGGTCCTCGAGAGCACAATCTCCTTAGATATGGAAGAAACCTGCGAACAACGCGACTTCGAAAAGGGAACTATACGTCGAGAGGACGAAAAACTAATGCGCTGTGCCTTCTGCAAAGAAACTGGAGAACATTATTCCGATTCTTGTCCCGAATACAGAGATTCCGCGACAAGATGCCGAATTATCGCAGACGAGAAACGATGCATAGCATTCCTGAATCGCCTCCTCGAACCGCATAATTTCGAAAAGCCGAAACGCCGTGTCATCATTGTGAAGATACTGGGCACCATCCAGGTCTCTGTTCGTTGCCGGAATGGAGCGATGAGGTTCGTCGACGTCTTGATCGAGCTACGGGGGAAAGAAGAGCTGCAAAGGAGAGGATCCGTAAACTTCGAAGATCCGGTGAGACGCCGCGAGTATCGCGGAGTGGTGCGCGATTCGAGCAATTGATCGACCATAGGAGGCCACGACTTGCCCAGATGATCTTGCAAGGAGGCCGAGTTTGACTGGTTGATCGTCTCTTGGGGTGGTCTGTATTTGATTATAGGTTTCAAATTCCCCTACATAAGGCGCCACCCAGTGGGTTAATCCGGTCATTGTTACTTATTCACTGGTTGTGTTAGGTTCTCTCTCGCATAAGCTCTTCTAGTTCTCATGGCACAGTTCGTTGCAGGTTACTAATGTATGTTGTTATTAAAAATGGTTTAATTACCCAAGTTTGAGGTACTAATAAAGTGTACAACTACTGTTCATTCCTGAACATATACTAAAATTGGAACTGTACAACTACTGATCGTTGCGGAGTCGAGTCAGTCTTCAAGACAACTACACTGAACACCACAGCCAACAATCTTCACAAGGTTATACATTGAAAAAAGGTTGAATGGGTTGGTTTCTAACCTGCTGCAACGTAATTTCTGAGGCTTAGCAGGACGACACATCTGATTCTATTGACGAGCCCAGTTGAGAGATAGATAGACTTACCTCATCAGTGTTTAACATCTCCATAGCGGAAAAAGTGGGCCGTGTTCTTTCTGCTTCAATCAATAAATGGTAACAATAAATAAATAAAGCTTATTTACTAAACTGCAATAACTCCGTTTTGATGTTTCACTTGATTCTGTACCCACTTAATCTGATCCACTGTTTATCTTCCGCTCAAGTGTTCATGAGAAACCTGAATCATACGTAGGCAAAGTAAAAACGGCACCAAGGCCACACAGTAAGCAGTCGAGAGGACGACGCTCCATGTGGCACAATTCACTCGTGAGGCGGAAAACATCAAAGTTCCGAGTTTCGAGTCGACGTTCAAGAACAGAAGCAACTGCCGCAGAGGTTAAAGCGTAGAAGTTTAGATGGGTCCATCATGTAGTGTAACGTTCTGGTGCCTCTAAAAAAAAGAGACCTATCCGTCAGATTTCCACTAAATATCAGGAGGACGTCATTATACACTCATACGTAAGTTTAACTCCATGAAATAGATGAGTAACTGCTTCAGCGTTGCCAAGAATGTTGCATATTTAATAAGCCACGGCTTACTTTTCGCGTTTGTGGATTATTTTGGAACCTGGAAGAGTCGAATCCATGCGAAACGTTCTGCAGAATCCCATGCAAACAGCTAAGAGACCACGAAAACGACGTCGTATGTAGGCTAACCTTAGATGTGGACAGAGGGGTCCACCGTCAACCTAGCTGAAAGAAAGACGGCAGAATGAGCTTAAAGCCTTTGCGACCTCGCGCCGTGAGGACCTAACGTTTCATGACTCACCCCAGACGTAAGAGGTGCCTTAATAAAGAGTTGCGCCAACCCTGGCTATGCTGAGGCAGCTACTCACCTACTACAACGTCAAACATGCCAAGATACATCGAGAGTGGCGTGTGAATCGTTCTCCATGAGACTAGCGAACCCGAGGTGTAATACACTTTGTGCCCCTTGAGCAGGAGAATCTATTGAGCTGTCGTGGGACCCGACCATGATGTCAAGAATCCTAGATATGCCCCAATTCAATGTCGAGCGGCATATGATAGACAGGAATCCAATTTTTCTCCAAATTGATGTAAGAGGAAGAGTAAAAAGAAAGTTGCTTTCTATCGGGTCAGCTGCTGGACAAACGAATCACCATCGGCATTTATTTAAAAAAATAAAGGATTATTCCCGTGGTAGCGGTTTTTTGAGAAACCCCCTTGCCTTCTGCTTCTGTAAATCGACGTCATCCTCACAGTTTAAACACTTCACTGCAACAACGATTAAGCTATACATAGTTCAACTCGATCTGTTCATTTCGGAGTTGTGAATGACTCATGAACACTTTCAGTTTCTCATCGGCAGGTCTCGCTCTCTGACGTAGGTTGGCATGCCCATTCGTGGTAGCACGAAGCGTCGTTTCAGGTACGGACGAAATCGGGACGACTGATACATCAACTCGCTCGTGTCCACCGGAATCTCTACCACACGTGCTTGCTGATCGGCTGAAATTGAGAGTCAGAAGTCCTGCAGTCTCTATTTGGTAGGAGAAGAAGAGTAAGGTGAAGCACTAGCGATGCCATATGCATTCTGGTGTTGTTTGAAGTTCACTTTCAAAAGCGTGTTTTAAATGTTCTAAAAATAACGAATTTCCCTAATAGTACATAGTTTATACCGTTTGCTCGTCAAATTGGACACTCTAATAAGCAAGCTTGACGTATTTGGAATCAAACTGAACATCTTCAAAATCAAAATGAATGTTTTCCACCCTAACTAGAGACTCTCCAACACGGCTAGAATCATTTTATGATTAAGGAAAGCTTAGTATAGTTTTCCTCGCATTTCGTAAATTTACCTGTAGCAATAAATAAAAACCTCCTTTGAAAGTTTATAAAAATTTTAATTTTTGAGAAAGAATAAACTAATCGCTTTAAAAAACGCATAAAGGCAGCAATCATTTGGTTATTAAAAGGTGAGATCGCGCCATACATTCGACTGGAATTCCATTTGCTGGATAGTGTAAATGCTGTTTGCTTGAAACCACAATGTGGATACGTACGTAATTTATAACTGCTTTTCTTTGTTTTGTACTGTTCACATCTGCGTTACTCCACGTAAACATAACTTTTGCTATTAATGGAATAAAAATCACAGCGGCCTAGTCCACTGCATGGCGCGATCTCTTCTTTTGTAGCTGAATGTGATTTCTGCATTTGTGTGTTTTAAAAAGAAATGTAATCCATTGTTTTATGAACAAAATTTTTGTAAAATTTCAAACCGTGTGCTCACTTATTGAGGTAGGTGAATTTGAAAAAATTCGAAGAATGTTATGCCAAATTTTCATGAACCAAATAGTTACTTTAACCGTTGGATGGTCTATAGCTTCACCTAGAAGTCTACTATTTTCAAATGGAAGATGTTCAGCTTGATTTAAAAGGCGTCAAGCTTGCCTAGAAGAGTGTCCAATTTGATTTGAAAAGAGCCCAGCTTGTCGTGAAAGTCGTCTATTTTGAGCACTAGAAATACACAGTACAGCAGGAAAAGCTATACTGAGTTCCAAAAAATTTAAGCGCTGTTTTACGCGGCATATCATTGTTCCCAACAGAGCTATAGAAACGAAGTTAAAAGTTTCCGTGAGAGAGCAACTAAATAGAAATTTTTTGACACGTGAATGGAGAGGTTTAATCCACGCTCGTGTCACAAACCTCAAGCCGTACCAGATGTGAAAAGTGGTTGGATGGCTTGGTTAGACTCGATCGATGGTGCATTTAATAAATGACTATTGCCCTGAAAGACCATATCGCTTGATTAATTGTGCAGGGGTTGAATGCATGTCTCAGTTTTGTAGTGAACTCATCAAGCCACAGTTTTGCTTGCAAAAGCGCTTTCTAGAAGATACAGAGCTACGTTTTAACGTAAAAATATAGTGAAATCAGAAGGCACATAGACCACAAGGTTTCCTTCTAACGTGACTTTCTGTGGTGATCACTTCTGCTAAAATTACCGCTATAGGCTCAAATGCAACGACGTTGAATACGACCCTAGGGAAAGGTATGGATCTGCATGTGATCGCTTTACTACGCCAATGAGACACGCATTGACCACTGCAGTACCAATCACGTCTATATGGATTCAGATAGGTTTATCTTTGCTTCAAAAGTACTCTGTTCATAATGAAGGTGTCCAGTCCAGGGAGGTTGCTCGCGAAGACTCGTGCAAGTTTTTGACCTCATCATGCTATACAAAATTTTTTCTGGGCAATCAGGTCTAAAGTCGCATATGATACTTCGACTGAGAACATGAATCACAAGGGGACGATCTAGTGAATAGCATATCAGAAGATCTATGCCTACCTTCAGGCAGTGCTTTTTTTCTATTAGAGATAGGATCGAGTTTGAGAAGCTGAGAAGAGCATACAATATATCTGTAGATATGAAGACTGCGAAATTCGCAGATATGTGTCTAACATCTATATAAATCCGTGTTTGTTATTTTTTGCAAAGTGCTATCCGACGGAAACTGAGCATTCAGCCTTTCTTTAGCACAGCCTTTTAAATCGCGGAACGTTGATTGCTAATTAAACGTTATGGTTGCACCGTACACTCAGCTCAATATGTTGTGCTGAGTGGTATGTTTATGCTTTATTGATAGTATACCTCTAAATGTTGTATTGGTAGAGTACGTCTTCTACATATGTTTTTGTTATAAAAATCCCGAAATTTAGTTAGTTTAGTTTTTTTTGTCTTTGGTTGTCACACTTTCTAACGATTGCTTTTTTAGTGCTTGGTACACTTTTATGTGCTTTGAATAAATAAATAAATAAATAAAAATTTGACCCTTTGTTTGTGTGTGCGCCTGTACGGACTGTAACTGTGCCGACCCGCCCAAGAGGTTGCACTCGTTAGACTGGGAGTAAATGTAAGGCAATTCGAGGACGCCTTAAGTCTCGCCCCGTCCCTTCGGGCAGTCTGGCAGGCTGCCCGGAGTTCTTCGCCCGCTGACAGAGCCCGACTAGCTACCCGTGTGTACTCCGGCCAAAACCAGCAGCACTAAAGGGCCTCATTCCCCTAACCACGAAAAGCCTCCATTTCTGCAGCGATCTTAGGGACGAATACGGGGAGGCTGCTAAAATCTCAGGGCCTAACCAGGCCGCGCAAATTGAGAAGGACGGTCTGTACTTACAACGAGCGCACGCTCGCATCGGAAGCGTCCGTCAAGGAACTGATGATGCAAGCCAGGAAGATCAAGTACGACGTCATCGGACTCACCGAGACGAGAAGACACCACCCCCTACACGCCGCCTAAGACTCCGGAGAAGAACTGTTCCTCGGAACATGCGACAGCATGGGCCATGAACATCGATTCGTACGAGTCCCTGACAACCTGAATCGGACGTATGCGACTGAAGCGATGTGGCTCCGTGCCAGCTTTGACTGTGTTCGTCGCGTATGCCCCAACATCCGACTACGACGACAAAGAGGTTGAAGCTTTCTACGTGGAGCTGGAAAAGTTCTATAAGGAAGATCACACCTTCTACAAGGTGATCGTCGGCGACTTCAACGCCAAGATCGGACCGCGAAGGTCGCCGGAAGAACTTCACATCGGAACCCACGGTTTGGAGTGGAACGAGCAAGGTGAAAGGCTGACTGAGTTTATCATGTCGACCAAGATCATCCATGGAAGCAAACAGCTCCAGAAGCCTCCCTCTCCACGATGGACCTGGAAATCCTCCGGTGGAAAGTTCCCCAACGAGATCGACCACATCATCTTCAACCGCAAGTATTGCCTGACCGACGTTTCCGTTGTACCCAAGTTCTACACGGGATCGGACCACCGCCTCCTTCGCGCAAGGCTCCGCTTTTCGTGTCAAGGAGAGAAGGCCGCGAAGTTCAAGAAGTGGAATCCCAGAACGACCATCAACTGGGACCTTTACACCTTTGGGAAGATACCGTCATGAAGGAATACGATCGCTTCGTGCACCATCTCCGCGATAGTGCTAAGGGAGCCGAGAGCTTGAAGACCACCAAGAGACGCCTGTCTCCGGAAACTCTCGAGCTGGTACCCCAGCGTGGAGCAGCACGAGCGTCAGGCAACTACCAGCTGACGTCCGAGCTTGCGAAGCTATGCAGAGCGGCGATAAAAAGGATCTTGAGGAGAGAAGGGCGAAGCGCTGGCTGAAGCTGCATAGGCAGGTTTGGGCATCCGCATTGCCCGCCGGAACCTCACCAACTTCAAGACCAAGATGCCCGCTCTCCGACGTCCTCACGGAAGCGTCACCTCTTCCAGAAGAACCATGGAGAAGGTCATCTACGACTTCTACTCCGATCTCTTCGATAGCCACGTCCACCTGCCCTCCATGCCATCTTCCGCAGGGTGGATACGTTGTTCCCTCTGTTCTCCCTTCCGAGATCCGACACGACATCTCGTCGGTGAAGAAGCGTACAGCACCCGGTCCCGACAGGGTCGGACCTGAACACCTGAAGAATCTCTTGCCTACGCTCATCAACACCTTGGAACAGCTCTTCACTCGAGTTCACTCTTGTTCACTCGTGTGATCCTGAATAGGATTAGCAGAACGCTGGACGAAGGACAGCCATGCGAACAAGCAGGATTTCGGAGAGGATTCAGCTTACACTTACACACCATTACGAAGCTCATCGAAGTGTCGCGAGAATACAGGCAGACATAGGAGTGAAGGTCGACGGCCGGCAACCGCACCATCTTCGCTTTGCTGACGACATCAGCCATGCGGACTGAATGCTGGCCGACTTCGATCGTGTATGTGGGAACATTGGACTGCTGCTGGATCTTACGAGGACGATGTTCATGAGGAACGGATGGGTTTCTGATGCCTCATTCTCGCTCAACGGAACGAACATCTCAGAATGCTCCAGCTATGTGTATCCGGGTCGCGAAGTCAACATGGCCAACGACCTAGCACAAGAGCTGAGCAGGAGAAACGGAGCGGCTTGGGGAGCTTTCAAGAGCGTCGAAGAAGTCGCGAAGAAGACGAAGAACGTATGAATCCGTGCCCACCTCTTCGACTCCACTGTTCTTCCTGCCCTAACATACGCCTCAGAGTCCTGGGCTATACGAAAGCAGGATGAATACGCGGTCAGCGTCGCGCAGCGTGGAAACGAGAGGACGATGCTTGGAGTGACACGACTCACGCAAGTGAGAGAAGGCCTCCGGAGTTCCGAGCTTCGCCGACGCTCGAAAATCAGAGACGCTGTCGCATGGGCCAAGTTGACGAAAATTAGGTGGGCCGGCCACGTAATGCGATTCGCACACACCTGCTGGACGAGAGCCATCACTGACTGGATTCCGCGGGATGTCAAAAGAACACCAGGACGCCCACCAACGCGTTGGTCGGACTTCTTCGTGAAAGCCGTAAACGACTGATATGACGCTCTTCGTGTCCCTCGAGCGAGGAGGATCCATTGTAGCACTCTGGCACGCGACGAGGACGAACGGAGACACTGCTGGCGCCCACTCGAGCAAGTGGATGATCAACGGGACGAGAGGTGATATAGCTGACACTTGCCAACCTCCATTTTGAGTAACAACATTGTTGATTAGTTAAGAAAACATTGAAACCTAAATAGAGTTCAATGTTGTTCTAGACTTGGACTCCCATGTTATGTTTTTCATTTGAGAAAGAAGCTTCTTCGTACTTTACACCCAGAACAAATGTTCAGCAGATTCATAAATTACACACGCCACGGGCCTTTCCTACCAATTGTATTTTGGCGACTCTATAATCATGCCTCCGATACTAGAGTGCACCTTAT
Source organism: Heligmosomoides polygyrus polygyrus (assembly GCA_947396885.1). Taxonomy (NCBI): domain Eukaryota; kingdom Metazoa; phylum Nematoda; class Chromadorea; order Rhabditida; family Heligmosomidae; genus Heligmosomoides; species Heligmosomoides polygyrus. The sequence continues at coordinate 77,392,102 of OX377204.1, read as the reverse complement.
GGTGGATGCACGACTCTTCATTCAACCGTGAAGTGATCGTTGAGTTCGCATTGTTACAAAACTTTGGAAAGAGTGGAAATCCAGAAACCTTTTTGTTTATCGAAAACAGCGCGACCACAACATTTTTAGGTTTACTAATCATTGCTTCAGGCGTAATTATGTGATAGTACGATATTTTTCAAAAAAAAAAGCTAAAAAAACACTTGGAAGGAAGGCGTAAAGTTCGGCGTTAATTCTTCGTAGAGCACTAATTCTTGAAGTGCGAAAGTCACGAATCTGCATTTCCAATTAAGTAAACAACGTCTCCGGACAAGCAAGCACACGGTGAGAAGAAAGGGCATTTAAAGTGATTTTAGGCAAAGGCTTCCTACTAGCCTGCCTGCTTTCTTCCTACCGTAATCGTTACCGTTTACTGTCCTCCAGCAATAACTCCTTCGAGGCATATCGTCCTTTTTAAGCACAAGCGGCACCTGTGGCACGTCTTCTGACACGTTGAACAGTAATGAGAGAATATGCTGGCCCCCTCTTATTGGCTCCTTAATAGCCCCCTTTACTGGTTCCCCCTCACTGGCCACCTTACTTGTCTCCCTTTGCTGGTCCCCCTTACTGGTCTCCCCTTCACCCACCCGCCTTACTGTTCCTCCGTGCTCACGTGTTTTAAACCCAGGTGCACGTTGGAGATCCCTGCATGCCTTACGAATCCCGATCCCGGCGCTCGGCATCATATATACACGAAGAAGCCAGTGGATGATCAGAATCCAAGGTCAATAGTAACGTAAGATTATGTTTGTTTTCTAAACCAGCCGAAACTGAGTTTATGAAGCTCTCAAAAAAACAACAACATTCTGCTTTGGGGCAGCACAAAAGCCTCTTAGGCCCACGGCCTATGTTATACTTCGGCGACGTCGGCGACAGTGTTGAGCGGATGCTACGCAGTGCAAAGTATAACCTAAGCCTTAGGCAGGTATCTCCAGGACGCTTCTTATTTTAGCTGGTTTTGATGGCTTAACATTGTTTGTTGATGGCTTCAAGCGGTTCAGTCCACTGTTCTAAATGCTGTTTTTAACCGTCCTTAGGTCATTCAATCTGTGCGTCTGTCCACGTGCAAAATAATTGAATAAACTGCGTTTTTTGCACTCAAAAGATGAAAGTATGAGTGTATTGAATGTAGAAGTGCTAATGCGTCCGTTAGACTGTGCGTATTTCCATCTACCCGGACGAAGGGCATCATTTCGCTGCTCAACGTCGATCGTTTGAAATGACCATCACGCAAATATGGTGACCGAAGGAGGGTCCTTACAAGAAATTGCAAAGGAGAATAAAGCATAAAAGAAGCGTTACCTAACCATTTCGGGATGCGCCATGTATTCTATGTACTTCTACGGGACAATTAGCTTCTGTCCACGTGACGTTTTGCAAATGAAACATTTTGTTACACAGTTACTTCATGTCAGGCATAGGCAACGGACGTTGTCACTCACGTTTCTGTCCACGATAGTTTGTGTAGCACTGAACGCAGACGAGAGCGGCGAAAAAGACTAAAAGTTGCTGCATATTCTCCCGAAGTGTATGAGTCGAGGCCGAGGATCTGAAATGGCTATGTTTTTCACGCAATGCCGTTTACACAGCTATGTACATCGACCAATTAGTATGTGAGGAGCAGACATGAATGAGCGCAATTCGATCCAAAGCGACGCATAACAACGTCTTCGGTAAGGCGCTTGATGAAGAGGTGTTTTCCAAGTCATAGACGATCAACATTCCACGGATGACGCTTCTGATTCAAAGCTGTCGGTGACTTTTTAAGAATCATCGATATGTGTCGCTGTTGGATTAGATGAACGGAGGAGGACAGACAATAGGATCAGTTAGAGCGAAAAACTTAAAAGAATTCTTAAGCCGAGGATTCTGTTCCGCTACCAATGGTAGGAGCTCCGCCTAGAACCTACATGGAAGGGCACTGCAATGAAAATCCGCAGCGTAGGGTCAGCATGTTTGTGAGCGAGCGTCATACAGATATATCCTTTCAGAATGGAGGAGTCATCTCAATTACTCACTACCCAAAAACTGTTGGAACTCACAGAAACATTGCTTTGCAAAACATCAGACTCATTATTACGATAAGAGAGAAATGTTCCATTTTCAGATTTCATTGGGGTCTTTTCCGTTTCGCACATTCATAGGGCATGTCCGCTTCAAAGAATTATTAGACTTTTCCCTTGTAAGAGATGCTTGAAATAAACTACACAAATGCAATAGGTTTACAGCCAGTCCCAGCACACTTCATTCGTCTGCAAGACCACCTCAGACAAATGTATTTTTTCTGACGTTTCTCTCCTCTAAATCCCAGATTGCAAGGATATATTGAATTGATTTCATCGCCATTCTCTGACGTTCGTCAAAAATCATACCCTAATAAATTTCGAGATATGTTTATCTCGAGATGTTTAAACATGGAACGACTTGCTTCAAAAGTCTTTACTGGACTCAATCAGATGATGAGAAGCTACTACTACGGCGAAAACGTCGAGAATCCGTCAGTGCGGCCGAGAGGCCAAAAGGCTGGTATGATGAATAAAAAATTTCGGGATCTATCCTAGACCGGGGGAGGCACATAACTAAAAAGTAGGTAACAAAACGGATTGAGACCTACCGAGCGGCTCCTACAGAACGGGTTGGATCCTGAAGGAAACCAAAAAAACGAACAAGCAAAAAAATCGCCGCGGTTTACAACCGTCTCGGTGGGCAAAGAGCGACGGAATGGAGGCATGCCGCGTGCGGACCGTCGGCTGACATGTTATAACCAGAACCCAACATGGTGAGGAGGGCACACAAATTTGCCGACTAACAACCGCAACAATTTCGTTTTTTTTCTTTGTGATTTTTCTTGCTTAGGGTCCTTTGTTGATCTGTAGGAGCCGCTCGGTAAGTCTCAAGTGAATTTGTTGCGTATAACACTTTTTAGTTATGTATTGCCCCCGGACTAGGATAGATCCAAATCTCGCTACAAAAATTTAATCTAGAGTATGCTTAAATTTCTTATCAAATGGTCAATATTTCATTTTGGCTGAAGAAATATTTGTGCTGTTCACCGAAGTTCAGTTGGAATGCCTTACTCCCTTCTTGTCTCGTTCCATCACTAACTGTTGAAGCTTTTATAATTTAAAATGGTCATTGGGCAAGTACCTTTCCCAAATCCTTTGTCTTTTACAGGCTCTGAAAAAGGCCTTTCCGCCGAAACGTAAGCCGAATAAGGCTTCCATTTCAATCTAAGCTCAACAGCTTTACGAGATTCTATACCTCAAATATTTGTACAGCAAGTTAGAAACTTTGCTACAGCATTAAGGATTTTTCGATTTTTCAGTGGAAGGTGATTCATTAAAAACTAGCCTTGTTCATTTCATGTGACTCATTTGGGAACAAGTGCCAAGCACTACATAAAAAGTCAAATAATAGAATAAGGAATTTCTCGTCAAGCGATTTTTTGGAACGTTTATAAAGATCGGCTAGGACGCAGGCAGAAGGCGGGAAGGCAAATCACAGCAGTGGGTTCCGACTGAAAGGAGTACAGAGCCTGTGCCGCTTGCCGCCGCCGCTTGCGGCCAGCGAGACTCGACTGTGCGTGAGCGACGCGCTTCACGATTTTTGCCACTCGTCGTCTGTCGTTTTCCGCGAAAGTGTGCGGAGGCCTTAAAACATGAGAGGTTATTCAGCAGCATCGGACTTCAGTCTTCATCGCTTATTTTTGCTGATTTGTAATACATTGTATGGTGATTAATTCGTTCCAATTTTATATTGGACGTATAACATTTTTGGCTAATAAATATTCTTCTTCTTCTACTTTCCTCTAAACACCTGGAAGGGAAAAAAAACATTTGTCTGAGAGGTTAAAATAAACACCGTTACAGGAATCCTTACCCTTCAAACAGTAGAAAAGTAAGTTCCTTGACTACAATGCGCTTGGACCAAGCTACCAACAAATATGTTTGTCCCATAAGTCCCCGCCGTTTTTTCAACGATTCATTGCGGATTTCGCCGGCGGTCTCTTGCATAGCGCTAAAAAGCTTTCGAAAGAGAGTGATTTGCTCTATCAGACCATGTTTTGCAATTCTTCTTTCATTCTGAATTTTGTAAATTTCTAGATCGTTGGCTTTTTCCTGAGCGTGGCCTGCTCATACTCCATTTTCCATTTTCTTGGCATGCTAAGTGAAGTAAACCTAGTCTCCTTCCCAAACGTGGTTTTTTCTAGACTGCGTCTCTGCATGGATCACGCAACTGACCGGTCTCATCCTGTGTCACAACCAGGTAGAGTCCCTAGGAGCCACTTCCGGTGGGGAGGGATTCACCTATTGCGATTCATACTTCTTTGGCTTAGGCGGCTCTCCTAGTTCTTAAATGGTACGACAACCGCCTTCTATCCCTTCAGCTTTCTGCCGACCATCTAGCCTTTGGAAGAGTGGTAGACGTTGTCCCGAATACGCCTTGCCTGCACCTGTGCTTAAGCCTGGTCACGTCCGAGGAGCCTCTACCAAGGGGAGGGCTTCAACTATTGCTATGCACGGTTCGATCACGGTTTTTTTCACGGGATCACGGGTTCATCACGGGTTGTTGCCGGCATGACATTTTTTCTTTTCTTTTCGACTACCTTTTGCCTGGACTCAGCTTACACGACAGGGACGTTTTGTCTAATCATGGAGGATATTCTAATCTCGTTCCCAGGAAACCACAAAAAAAAAATCGTAGCTAAAGGTGATCGCATTAGGACACTTGAACCGATTCGGTCCATTTGGCGAGTGATCTCCTTCATCTGCCAACTAGTACTTGTTTTAAGCATATGACTAACATTATCTTAGCATTCCACGATTGTAGTCGTTTATTTTGTTTGGTCGCTTTGTTTGTTCTAACTGGTTTAATAGTTTCCCTTCGTTTTGTCCCACTGTGTTCTTTCTCTTGTTGTTGAGCCATGGATCACTTAAATTTACCGTGCCCTCCATGGGCGCATAAATAAATAAATAAATAAAGTGAAAAGTGGCCATCGCCAACAGCTGAAAGCAGTTTTTGTTAGCATTTGGAAGACAATATTCTATACTACAAGAATACATGTTGGCGCTATTTGTTCATTTGTCCTTTATTGATTTTTAATTCATCAAATTGAGACGTCCGAATTTTTACCGACAGCTCCTGCTCTGTGGTTGGACTTTTTGGGTTGGTGTTATATGTCATTCGAAAGAGAATGTCTTGCTCTATAGGAATGTGTGTTGCGTTTATTGATTTCTTTTGAATATCAACAAAATGCCAAAAAGAGAAAAATCGTCTTCACCAACAACTCCTTCTGTTTCTTCAGTTGTTGATATTCGACAGAAATCAGCGTAAGCCAATGAACGACACAAATTCTTACTGAGCAAGACATCATTAAACGACATATGACGCCAAGCAAAAAAGTCCAACCACAGAACCGGAGTTTTGGTAAAGATTCGGACGGAAAAGTCGGAATTCCCAATTTGATGGCCTAAAAATCATTAAAGTACAAATGAGAAAATGGCACTAGCACACATTTGCTTGTAGTACAAAACATTGTCTTCCAAGTGCTACAAAAAACTGCGCAAAAAATTACAAACCTAAGCGGAGAGAACAAGTGCGCAAATGGCTACTTTTTCAATTTTTCACTTTTCACTTCAACTACCTAAAAATTGACAAAATTCATGATGAAAAAAGAAACGCAATTAACGGTCTGATAGAGCAAATCATCCGCTTTCGAAAGCTGTATAGCGCTTTGCAAGAGACTGTCGGCGAGATTCGCAATGAATCATTGAAAAAAACGGCAGGGACTTATGGGACAACCTAATAGTTATGGACCCTGACAGTTATAATTGTAATCGCGCTGTCAACAGATGACAAAAGAATGACGTGCCCTTCATGAAGATTAGAGATAAAGTGAAATGGAAAGGCGGTGGAGTGAGCAGCTTCGTGGTTCAGTGAGGAGTGACGCTGCTTCGTTTTCGACCGTGTGAGCACACCACCGCCGATGAAGCACGTCTTCTTTGAACTGTTCTTCAGCCGACCCTCCCTGTATTTAGCACTTCTTTGTACGCCGCTACAATTCATTAAAGGTGACCTTTGAAAAAATGACCTACTGACATTTAGCACAGTGACAAACAGGAGTAAAGTGCAGAAAACAATGTGTCTGGATACAATACGGGCTGCGTCCTCAAACAAAAGACTTCAAAGATGCTCAATGAACATCTATTATAAGAATAGCACTATTTTATCCGTGGCAGCTTGGAGACCTCTAGAGGTGCATCCGCATGACCGGGATCTCAAAAAATTCGTACTGCTACAGTACCGGACGCGTCTTTTGAATAGGCGCCGAAAAAGCCGCGCTTTTGCGGTTTTTTCGGCGCCTATTCAAAAGACGCGTCCGGTACTGTATTTAGTCGTAGTAGAGACGTGTTTGTGTGAAGACTTGAATAGGGAGATACTTACAGGGGTGTTCAACTACCGTCCAACATACATCTGAGACACTTCCCTTGTTAGCCAGTAACGATCTTGGCAGAAGTTCGTTCAAAAACAGATGGCTTTATTTCGCCTGTTTACGGTTCGTGTAGTATTTGCTGGAGCCGGTCTCCAGCACACTGATATTCTCTTTCGGCTGCATGTGGACCAAGTATGAGAGCAGAGCTGATTCGCACCACAAGCGTACGTAAAGCTCTATCCCTGAACAGGACAAATAAACCTTCCATCTTTATAAAAGCAGAAAACTGGCACTAACCATTTGTGCTTGAAATGCGTACCGTCTAAAGTAAAGTGTAACTTCTAAAATTTTGAACGAGCAAAAAACTCAGAACAAAGCATTCAAGTCCATCAACATCTCATAGAAAGATGAGCCACAGTGCACTCGAAAGAGACTCATTAACGCGCTCTTTGCTCTTCTATCGTCATCTTGATAGTAAACATCTTTAACGAGAAGCTTCAAAGATATACAGCCAAGAACAGAGAAATATTCATCTACACAGAAATCGGCTTGTCGCCCTTTCTGATATGACCGTCCTCAAAGCAGGCAAACAATAATAGAACATTCGCCACCACAAGCTTATTGTTGAATACTATCCGTGCTTCGAATGTCAAAAAATTAGATTTGGTGGAGTTAGAAGGGTGTTTTCCTGAGATATCCCCCATATATAAATCCTTCTATAAATTTGCCTTCCATTCCAGAAAAGAGCTCGACATGGACAGCGTTGCGGATTAGAAAATTATTCGGATCAGTCCAAGTGTTATTGCTCAGTATGCTTATGGGAACTGTCTGAACAGTACGCCGAAACGGCAAGAATGATAGTATAGGGAGAATCTCCGTCCTCCATCCAAATAGAAACAGAACATGTTCTGTTTTTGCCGAACCCTTGAGGTAAACGAGTAGGAGGGTGTAATGGTTAAGGGTACGTAGAACGAGCTTACCACGGCAGCGCAAGAGGCCGGAGAAGTGGACTGGGTGGCGAAGTGGTAGAGGTGCCGCCTCATGTTCGTGACGTGGAGGGATCGATTCCCGGTCGCTAGGTGGCGTTTTTGCACTTTCATCATAGTATCGAATTTCCATAGAAATTTCCATATGTACTTATTTTTTTTGGGTTTTCTTTCCTTGTTTCTATATGAGCTAGAACTCATCGTTATTTAGTGACTTGAGATATCATCACTTTGATGCACTTCATTCTGGTGAAATGACTTAGAATTTAACCACTTTGTCAAAACTCCACCACGAGATCGATGAAAATGGTAAAGCCTTGGTACAAAGGGTCACCTGCCCTGGAACTGGACCCTCTAGCCTTCGATAAAACTTCATTTACCATTAAAGTTCTAGTGCACTAGGGATGAGGAACGACACTCTTCAATCCCTTCAATTTGCTTTCATCCCGATTCAGTCGAAAGAAACGAATGGTGCACTCAGGGCTTGATCTAAGGCTGTTGCCAAACACAACATTTGCCTTCAGCGAAGAGATTTTGAACTGCCTTGTACTTCATTTATTGGCCAATTCGTAGGTGTGGTCTTAAAAAGTGTGATACGATAATATCCGGTCTTACGTAGGCTGAACGATGTGCAAGTGAAGAAATTGTCGTGCTGTTCCCGAACATCAGCACTCCATTTCTAGCAAATCTACAATCTTCAGAAAATCCATCGTCAATTTGTAGGCGCATGAATGTCAAGGGCAAGCATTTTAGTCCGAAGAAATGTCCTTACAAAATGACGCTTCCATTAGGGCTTCCTTTCCAACAAAATCCTTACCTAACCTTAAAACAATTTACGCAGAAAGAAGGTTGGACCAAACTTTTCGCTAAATCTCTTGCTATATTTATTTGCTTATTTATTTATTTATTGCTGCAACTAGAGTGGCCATAGAAACCAAAAAACAAAGGAAAACATAGTGACGATCAAATAACAATGAACACCAAGGAGTCTGGCTCAAAAGAAACAGCACCAGCGAAATCGTGAGCCCGCTTTGATAACACTATAAACTGAAAAAGAATGGGAGAAATGTCTTTGCAGATTATTCGGAACACTCAGCGCAGACTAAAAAATATTTCCCCCAAAAAAAGATAAAAGCGTTGGTATTCAGTATAACTATGGTAACAGTATAACCAGTATAACTATATCCGGTCGTACCAAGGCGAGCAATTGCTACACTAATCGTAAGTTACATCACAGCGGTGCTTCCATAGGACGTTAGGAAGACCAACTGCACTTGAAGTGATATATCTAGATAAGAAGATAGAGACGAAGTACATTAATGAACAAAACATTAAAAAACGCTCAACGATTTAGGTGGATAGAAAACTGGTTGGTATGAAAATAAAGGAATAAACCCTTTACTCAAAGGTTCTGAATACTGCCAAAGCTAATAGGTGAAAGCAGCAGACATACTGACCCCAACATCAGTGGGGAAAGAAGAGTACAGATCGTATGAAAAAAAAACAATTGAGAGCTGCCTATGAGACTATCAAGAACTTACTAATCCTTCGTGCGCAACGGTGAAAGAATGGTTCAAAAACAACGCTACGAAAAGCCCATCGCTCCACTAGACACTAGTATGCTGGGCAGAAGAATGGTAGTATTCAATCAGTGGTGGACGATCCATGAAAAAAGATCCACCGGTTATATGCGACAGTTCGCCCACCTTTCCCTTTGATGTGTTCCTAAGAAAGCTCGGTTATCATTGTCCAAGCAGCTCGTTATAGATCAGCTTCAAAACAACAGCCTTGTACGTCAATGGGCTTCTCGTGAAGCAGCAGCACTTCTATCTTTTTGTGTGGATTAGAGGGTTTGAGAGCTCTTTTCGGAAACAGATTGTGAGAAGAAGACTATAACTATGAAAACACTCGAAATATTGGCCAAGTCGACCATTCCCCAACTTCCTATGAACTGCCAACTACCAACTCACCCGTAAAGTGATAAAAGAATAAACAACGGCGTTACTCAATCCCTTTTGAGACCCGCCACGCACTCTACCTCTACGGGATGTCGTAGAGGAGATTTGAATGTGTACTTGGCCATACAAGGACTTGCGGTAGCCGACCGATGAACAAATCAGCGCTTTATCCTTCCCAGAGAAGTCCGGTACTAATTTACCGAGCAGGAGGGATAGAAGGCTTGGTTAGCCTGGGCGGGAAATCCGAACCATGAACCTGGTATTGGGTTCACGCGACACCTCCTCCGACTGCTCTACACGCACCCTACATAACACTAAGAATTCATCATGAAGAGACTTTCTGTAGCACTTCGTAACCACCACCGCTTTGATATAAGCAGCTCGAGAAAATTCATAAAAATGCTGTGTGGCCTTTATATTAGAGATATGGTGAGATTGTATGAATAGTAGATTCAACGGCGAATATTTAAAGGCAAACCTATTACAATGACCATGAACCGCTCTTTGGGCATTTCAAAGTTATCCGTACGCACGCGAGAGCCGATCCGTTTCACTGAGTTGTTAGGAGTAATTTCAAAAACCACTCTATTTTCTGCAGTGAAAGATGCACATGCAGAAAATAGAGTGGTTACCGTTTAATGGTAGCTCTTCACTGTCAAGCCAATCTAAAGATGGTAAGAAAGTATAAGTGATACGAATAGAAAAAATCGGCGAGGGCTTCCATTCAACACACAGGAAGCAGAAACTGAATGGTGAGGAAATGACATGTGGAGTGATGAAAGCGCCTACGCTTCAACCGATTGGGAAGGCAACAAAGGTTTCTTTCTGCCCATGGCCAATCGGCCAGTTGACAACAGATCCCCAGTGGGTAATTGCCCCTAAAAATACGAGTGCTGCTTCGAGAGCTGTTTATTGTACAAGCGAAGCAAGAATATAAATACGTGGTATGAGCTCACGAGGATGAGCCGTGCGTTCACTTTGACTAATGACGCGTTGGAGTTAAAACAGCGTTGTCATATGAACTATTATAGCGAGGAACCATGTATGACCACACGAGCGGCGCCAGAAAATGACACTGCGTTACCCTGTGGCTCCTGTGGTGATGCGATTCTGAGGGGTTGATATTCTGCCTGAAGCACTATGTCAGAAGCCAAACGCGGGCCAGCAGAGCCGTTGGAGACAATGGGCGATCATCAGCAATGCAGCTGGAGGCGGTGCTATAAAGCAACCAACCTATGGGACAAGAATTATCTCGGCATTTAAGGTTTGAATGTGATTGAGGGTAGATCGCTAAGTTTCCTTGTGCTCGTCGGGGTAGAATCTCGCGAGTGTGGAAAAACTCGTGGCGAGGGTAGAGCTACGACAGCGAGGCCAGATGTATTCCAGCACCCGTAGCGATGGGCAACAAAGCTGATCAGGAAACATTACTGTACAAAGCACACTCAATGTGGAGTCGGCTGCTTGTCTTCAGGAAAGAAATTTTGTATTTGTGAATGCTCGTCGTCGAGTTCGGAGACACACCTCACAGATTACATTAACGGATTGATAAGGTAGGTAGCACTATATGAATAAAGGGCAAAGGACTGCGTTAATCACATGGGATGCCCCACTCAATCTACTTCTACTTCGATTGAATGCGTATGCGGTCCTTACAATGATTTGAGGCGGCCAGCCGATGGCCAAGTCAGTGTTTTATCCTTCGCAGGCAAGTCTGGAAGCAGTTCACCGACCCCCGAGGAATGGGAGACTTGATTGGCTTGGGCGGAAAATCCGAAATAGAATCTGGAATCGGGTGCACGCGCGAAACCATGACTCCTCCGACTCTAGCCGTTTAACATTACACAGGTAGATTGAGTGGGTTCGTTTTCTAGTAAACAGCATCTTGAATAGTTGCCATATCTTGTGAGCTGAAAAACTGAATGAGTGTCTTGCTTTCTCCGTTAGCTAGTCGAGTCTAATCGTAAGTATTCCTCGTTAATGGCTGGCATTGTAACATGACTTTTTTCATGCAAAGTGGTGTTGCGATCAGCAACAACCAATACACAATGTTATAACTATAGGATCCATTTTCGAATGAAACATGCTTCTGTATTGAGGCACCTACTTTTGACCGTTATGCTAGCTGAATCTGAAACCCCTAAGGAACACTTCCGTCTATTGCTGGATTACATGAGATGACAAATTTTTCGTCTTCAGATTATGCTTATTTTGCCATAGGTCCCGACGCTTGCAAAGAAGCCTTTAAGCCAGACGAGAAAATGAGGAATTTCTTAGAACAACAGAAGAGCTTGTGTGCAGAAACTCGGAGCAAAAACAAGCAAAGTATTACAGAAGATGAGACCAGAGCATACAAAGGGCAAAAGACAGCAGACGGCGTTTAGCTATCACTAATTAGGATGCGCTTGGTATTCTTCTTCCACGGGGTGACGCAAAGGCAGTTGCAAAGCGAATTTCCCCATACATTGAATTGAGGTCGTCAGACAATAGAGGACTCAGTGCTTGCTAATTCGGTGCAACCGTGATACCAATTCACTGACATTGAGAAAATGGTAGATCTTTGCTGGACTCGATGGCATTCCGAGCGTGAATCTTGTTTCGGAATGCGCTGGAGTCAGCGCATCCTACGGCTGCACATCTTCGCTCCCCCAATCAAATGTACATTTTGTTACAGGATGTTTGGTTGCGATCAAAACTCTTGCGCCAGGCGGGACTCGAACCCGCATCTTCTGCTTTCCGGGCAGCGATGTTCGCCTTACACCACCTGCGCTGTTTGACCGCACGTAACATCCGCAAATGTACATTGCCTTCCCGATATATCACCTATGGATAAGATGCAACCTAACCTCAATGTGGTTTTATAGAAAACTGGCCAAACTATATTTTAAAAAATAATGGGTATAGGTGAGCGTTGGTCAATCGCTTTGTAGAACGCGCCATGCATTCTACTCATGCGTGATGTCGCTGAGGCAGTTTGAATGTGTGTTCGGCCCACCCGATTATTCGCGGGCTATGTAGTTGATGGAGAGTTCAACGATTTGTCCGATTCTACCTCCCTTTCTTATTCAAAGCTGGTACCAGTTCATTGACGTTGGAGGGATAGAAGGCTTGGAAGGCATGGGCTAGAGCCGAACCACATCAACTCGCACTGTCATCACCTTCGACTGCGCTACCACGTGCCCAATATGTATTTACCTGTATCACCTGTCGTGCTGCTGCTGCTCGAGCGGTAGCCAGTAGCGTCTCCATTTGTCCCTGTCCCGTGCCAGAGTCCTCCAATGGATCCTCCTAGCCCGAGCAATAGGGAGGGCGTCATATTGTTCGTTCAGGCATTTCCGACGAACTCGTTGGTGGGTGTTCTGGTGTTTTCTTCACTTCCCGCGGAATCCAGTCGGTGACGGCTCTCGTCCAGCGGGTATCTGCGAAGGGCATTACGTGGTTGGTCCACCTAATTTTCGACGACTTTGTCAATTTGCATTCACACAAACACAATCCAATTAAGTTCAGGGCGAGTTGGGTATAGCGCTATTGCCGCTGTAGCGCTATTCCGAGGGAAACTTCATGTTCAGTGTGTAACGATATAAAGCGAGCAGAGCTGAATTCCGACGTTTCCGCATGCTCGCGAAAATACTCAAGGGAAGATATCGGTGCGTAGACTGATGAGCGTCGTCCACTTGCGTAAACAGAAGATCTGATCAGGAGCAATAGATCTGATCAGGGTCTCTGTAGAGTCTCAGATTGCTTACGATTGATTGGTCGGTCAATTGGTCAATTGCGTCTAACCTATATCTGCTGTTCCCTACACATCACGTCCAGCTTGTTACCAGACTTATGCATAACATTGGCACTATCTTCTAGGATGGGATCAAATCAATAAAGGATAAAGGTCGGCCTTTTGAGGAAGCACCACGCATTCTACTCCTACGTGATGACTTGGACATCAGCGTTTTTTCCTTTGTAGACAACTCTGGTTACAAGATAAGTGATATACAGAAATATCTGTGCGAATAGACAAACTACTCCCACGACTGCACCCCCTAACGATAAGACTAAACTCCCATGGTAACTCGGATTTTTTTTGCCCACATCAAACACGTAGCAGTTGGAGACTGCGCTTTCAGCAGTCTTAACACGTTACCTTTCCTTTCTCATGCTTGAAAAATATTTCGTGACCTGTAAGCACTTCTTGCTTTCCTTACTGGATTCGCTTAGAAGGACTACATCGATGACGTAATCTAGGCTTCCATGTATGACTGATTTAAGAGACCAAACTGCACATTCATGCTTATACCAAGTCATAATGGTAATGAATGACACAGTCACTGTTGGTGCCGTAGCGTCTATCCATAAATTAGAATACTCACTCCTCATTATGCAGAATATTCAGAATACCTTTAGGTAGACTCGGTTAGAAAGCAGGGTGAGTGTTCCAGCGAAGGTGTAAGCGGTGGTAGATTACGGATGTTGAGATAAGCACACGCTTACAGGTCTTTCAAATTCTTTACTCTGGGCTCGCGTCACTCCAGTTTGGTGAGGAGTTAATTTCAAGCGTATTATCAGTTCCATGTTTCATAAATGTAGGAGCTGTACCCTTAGCTGAAGATCTCGGAGTTAAAAATGTTTCTCTTGACTGAAATTTACAATGACAAGCTAACCACAGCAAACATATAGAACTAGTTGATATGCTTACTATGGATATCCTTACGTGGGTAAAAATTTAAAATCTACGGTAGCTTCAAAACGAACATCTGCAGCTGATGTTTTCTTAAGTAAAGGATAAAGGATAAAGGACGGCGTTATTCAATCTCCTTTGAGATACGCCACGCATTCTACTTCTACGGGATATCGTGGAGGCGATTTGAATGTGTATTTGGCCATGCAATGACTTGCGGTGGCTACCCGATGAACAAGTCAGCGCTCTATCCTTCCCAGACAAGTCTGGTACCAATTCACCGACCCCGGAGGGATGGAAGACTTGGTTGGCTTGAGCGATAAACCCGAACCAGGAACTTGGTATCGAGTGCACGCGACAGTCCGCGCCTCCTCCGACTGCGCTACACGCGCCCGTAGTGTAGTGTGAGTATCCGCGTCTGTTTCTTAAGTAGCCCACGAATTGCCAAAATTTTTAGCTAATTTCACTTTCACGATCAATTCTGTAGTTGTTATAGAACAAGGAACTCAGTTTAAGGCATACGCATCAAGTAAACTTTAGTTATCGTATCTAGATCAAAGGAGTATGTCGCCATTAATCAGTCTTTCCAGTACACCTCTGGTTTGTTGTATTAGATTCTGTAGAGTAACAAACTCTCAGACTAAACTGCCAGCCATTGCAATTTTTTGGAACGTTCAACAGTGTTGTGCTGCTCGGAAAGCTCGTCTCCTTTGTGTCTTCAGTGTTAATCTTAGTTTAATTCACATAATAATGCTACCAATATTTGGAAGCAAACAACTAGTGAGACACACGAAATTACTACAACATTGAAAAAACTGTAACTTACTAACCTTAATTTTTTTTAACCGTCCTTAAGAGAGCCTTTCTATAGCTCAGCATGAATACAACAATAACCTTTAAGTTTCAATAATTCAGAATTTGCAAAAGTGGGACAGAATTTTTTCAAAAGCGTTGCTCCTTACGAATCTTAATGAGAAATCGAAAAAAGAACTGATGGGTCCATTGAAAAGTCGTCGTTCCCCAAACTTGTACAGATTCTCGAATGTTTTAACTCAGTTTGAATGCAGATGTTAACGTCTTTTATCATTGTATTTAATTTAACAAAAATGTTAAGATCAGAAATATCCATTTAGGCAGAAAGAAAATCTATCAATGAAGCGACGACATTAAAGTGCAAGCTGGAAAACATGAAGGATGCTTCAAGAAGCTGGTCTTCTTCTTCATTTAATGTCGCGCGTTTGCTAATTATCGCCTCGTTTTTTAGACACAAAGAAAATACTTTCATTTGTTTTTCATGAACGCCGAGATAAGAAGATGCTGGCTATGAGAACTCTATGAGAGGCTGAAGTATGAGTAGTCCGTAGAGGTATGAGTAGTATGAGTAGTGATGATGTGCCGAGAGAGGTAGGCGTGGTTGAACAGGAAGGCATGTAATACATGACGGTCCCTGCGGAACAACATTTACTGCTCGAAGAGGCGGTTAACACCAGTCTGGGCCACGCCATCGAATTTGATGTCGACTCATAAAAACCTCTTCTGCTCATTGTGTTTCGCGTGGTCACCGCTTTTTCCCGGAATTGGATTCTGTTAGCTTTCGAAGGCAGTCAAATTTTGTTGAGGAAATTGACGGCAAAATCTCTCTTGCTTAAGACCACTGCAAAAATTAAAAATTTAGGATCGCTATTCACAAACTTGAATTTCCTCGGAAACATTTGTAATTATATTTTAGCAGTTTTTGATCAAAAGTACAAATAAGTTGAGCGCAAATAGCGCAGTAGCAGGAAGTGCGGCTGTGGGTTGCAATGCCAATGAATGTTCAAGGTTTGCTACATAATACGGCAGCCAAGCTTTGAATTATCAGACCTTTCCTGAGAGTATATAATACGGGCTTGCTCATCTGCTGGCCAAAGGGCGCGACCCTACTTGCCTCAATGGTGCCAAGAAGCAGCACACTCTAAAGCGTTGATTAACGTCAAACTTTGTCCTTTATCCTAGCTTAGCTTAAAATGGGTGCTGAGGATGCCCCATGCAGCTGCTAGAAGGAGGAAATAAATGGTGAATCGCTTGTTCGTTAAGGGGATGTTCGTTTAAAATTAAACACTCTTTCTAAAGTTTCTATGCCCTTTTAACTGGCAAACATGGCTCCTGATGCAGCTTTAGAGATAGTACTCGTGGATCTATCCAGGTCAGGGACGTCATCGTACAAGAAGAAATGTTTTCAACAAAATAATGTAAGGATAAGGGTCGGCTTTAATCAATCCAGATGTGGGATGCGGCACCCATTTTTTTACTTCTGCGCGAAGAGGCAACCTAAATGCGTATTTCACCTATACAGAGATTCTTGGTGGTCAGCTGACGAAGAAATCAGTGCTTTAACCTCCGGATATCTTACTATATAGTTCACCTAGGGCGCGTGTAGTTCAGCCGGAGGAGACGCCGACTGTCGCCTTCACCCGAAACCAGGTTCCTGGTTTGGATCTCCCGCCCAGGCCAACCAAGCCTTCCATCCCTCCGGGGTCGGTGAATTGCTACCAGACTTGTGTGGAAAGGGTAAAGCGCTGACTTGTTCATCGACTGGCCACCGCAAGTCATTGTGTGGCCAAACACGCATTTAAATCGCCTCCACGATATCCCGTAGAAGTAGAATGCGTGGCGCATCCCAAAAGGAATTGAGTAACGTCGTCCTTTACCCTTTAACTTTTATATAATTAGCCTAATCCGTGGATCACGTTGTCACTCACGAGGAGTGGGACAAAAGCCAGGAGATGCCTACGACAGTGCGGCATGTGTCAGACGGGCTTTCTTTGGGCTTAACCATGGGCGATTGCTCTCGAACCATATCCTTGGTGGCGGATCGTCCAAATAGACGATACATTCATCGGCCAATGCGTGGGGGTATGAATGGGAATCAAGTGCGGAGCAAAGAGATTCAGAAGACGTGCCCTAGACGTTGTTAAACCTGCGTCAAGATTCAGAGTATGTGCTGCAGACGTCGTCCTACGTGCGTCAGGATTCAGAAGGCGTGCCGCAGACGTCCAACTTGCGTAGGAATGTGGAGTAAGGGAGAGCAGTAGGAGGAGGACCAGCGAAGAGGGAACCACAAGGGGGGGGGGGAGGGGAGGAATAAGGGTTGATCAGTATTTTCCTCCAATATCGTCCAATGAGCGCCGGGTTTCTACAGAAGTCGTGGCACGTGTGTCGGGGTGCAGAAGGAGTGCATAGACGTCGTGGCAACGTGGTGACACGTGAGTCAGGACTCAGTGTCACATGTGCGTGCTTGAATCTCACTCCGTTTCTTTGCCAGCACCTGGGTAAGGAAGTATTAGCGGGAAGGGGGAGGCAGGGAAGAGGTAGGAAGAGTGACTACAAGATTCGGAGAATATTATTGGCGTCGGACAGTAAACGGTGCCGACCTGTCGACCAATACCGATTAATTTCGTTTATGTTTCTGCAGACACTTCGGATTGGGACTCGCATGATCTGTTTCCCGCCACATAGAGAACTTACACTGCGTATATGCGGTAGAGGGTGGATGGGGTTTATAGGAGTGTATGTTGATTTAGCCCTACCATATCCTGCTCCACTAACCTATATAGCAAAATAATTCAACCAGTTTTTAATGAAATCAAGAAGGCCTAAACAAGAAAGAAAGAAGACTGTGGTTGTTCTATTCTCGGGGTTTGCGGGCTTCGCCTCCACAATAGAACATCTGAAAAGGAAAGATAGCATCCGAATGTTTTACAGCAAGCAACCGGCCACTGGAATTAAATAAAGCAATGATTGCCGTAAAAAATCAATCAACTGTGCATTGTTCTAAAAAGAAAATGAAGTACGTGCCTATCCATTTTAACTTCGATTATCCAGTGCGTGCAATTCAGGACAACAATAACGTAATTGGCGCAAAAATCTAAATAAATCTGACGTTCGTGGATAGAAGCGTTGTCGAAAACCTTTAAAAACTTTCAATAACTAAAAGCATATCTATAAAAATAAAATTAGGCTTTCTGTGGAGTAGCATGTGTAAAGCTTATGAGCAAAGTTTGGCATAAAATGTTATTTCGGCTCACATTTCGGCGTACCCGCCTTTTTCAGAGCGTGGAAACGACAAGTTAATCTATAAAACAAGGTTGGTGTTCTTGGAAATACCGTAATACATTAATTAGCGAGCTTCATTTTTCATTTGAAGCTGACCACTTGTGAACTATGTAGAGGGCGACGCCCTAGATCGTCTACGTTGAGGGTGAATACTTAGATTGTCAGAGGAGAGGTTTCGACGTCACAACCACTGCAATCAGTTCTTGTAGCGCTTCTGGATCGACGAACTGACATTTTCTGGGTGGTTCTAGATAATGCCATTTCGTCGATCCAGAAGCGCTACATTTACTGTTTGGGAACAGCGAGTTAAGATGATGAAAGCCTGGGGCTCACATAGAGACTCAAATTGTTCTGACGTCACAACGTGAAAGTAAAGGACGTGAGGTACCCAAAAAGTGAAAAGTTGGCTTATATTTTGGTAGGGGCTACTGAACTGTAACCTAGTGTCCATCTATTTTCTAGCAAACTCTTCTTCAACTGTGTTTATTTCATACAAAAATACTCAATGTACAGCCGATTTTCTCGCACTTGCTGCTCTCCTTCTAATTATTTTTTTTTCAACTGAGTTCTAGTCTAGAAGGATCAGCAACATTCGCTTCACCGACAGTATTGTTCTCATCTCTACCAGCACGGCAGAAGTCGAGGAGATGCTGAACGAGCTTAATGTGGCAGGTATGAAGATTGGATTGGACATGAATATGTCCAAAACACAATTTATGGTCAGTCAGTGGTGTGACACGGGACTCGTAATGTTAAATGGAGTCGCTCTACAAGAGGTCCACTCCTACGTCTATCTGAGAAGAGAGCTGAACATGAATAACGACCTCGCTCCTGAAATCGCTCGCAGGAGACGCACAGCATGGGCAGCCTTCAGTTCGATTCGCGAAGTCACCGATCAGGTTAAGGATCCCGGCCTCAGGGCCTCGACATTCAACGCCTCTGTACTGCCTGCGATGTGTTACGCGACGGAAAACTGGCCCGACAACAAGACAATTACCAGAGCAATGCAAACCACGCATCGTTCACTGGAGAGATGTCTTCTGAGGACAAGCCTTCGTCAGCAATGGCAAGAAGGCGTACGAAGCTCGGAGCTAAGGGAGAAGTCGCAATGAGCAGACCCGCTGCAGTACATGATAAAGTCCAAATATCGCTGGGCCGAACACCTGCTTCGTCAAAAGGACGATAGATGGAGTTCAGTGTCACAGAATGGCTCCCGAGAGACCACAAGAAACCATTGGGACGACCGCCAACGCGTTGGGCAGACTCATTCTCAAGATCTTTCCGAGAGCGGAGTCTGCCTCACTGGATGCAAGCAGCCGGAGATCGAGCTTCGAGTAGAGTAGTAGTTCTGAGATGTGAAAGGCATCTCCGTCAAAACTTCCTCCTAGGTTTGCATCGACATCGCCTCACCACGCCCCGACACCCTCAGAGAAAAATATTAGGAGCGTGGAAATAGTAACGCTTCAAATTAAGTCGCGGTGAGGTAACCCATGCGTGCACCCGAGCGATAAACGGCTGCAGCTGAAGCAATTCTGGCGTATGAAGACGGCTAGGTGACCAGAAAAGTGACGTACAGCAGGCACCCCAACGTTCTTGAGAATAGAGCTAGGGTCGGATTCATCAACAATTAAACTTGTGGGTGTGCGCGGCATAAGGGGAGAGATAAGAATCTGGTAGAGATAAGGCAAAAGGCAGAGACGCAGGCTTCATCGTGGGTATCTCTACCCTATACCTGCGAGTTAGGCGATGATGAATCCGGCCGCTGTGTAGAATAGGAGAAACCTAGCGGTCGGCTCTTTCACCGCTAGAGCACCGAAGGTATGGTTCCAACACTGGAAAGGCTCCAAAGAGCTCCTCATATACGAGAACTAGGAATATTGCATGAGGAAATCTGCCCCTTTTGCGGATTTTTAAGTGTTCTCCATACCATCACTGAGCACGACAGTTCTAAGAGAGCGCAGTTATGAATTTGTTCTTTCTTCTGAGAGAATGGTCAGTGTTACAAAAACGGCTACATGTATTCAGTAGTTTTTTATATGGTGCAATCGGGAACGGCATACCTCCGTCTCAAAAACAGGAGCGCGTTGAGTTATTTCTTCATACTTCCATGAATTTTAAAAAGGCCCTTCTATTGAACAAATAATCAATGAAGAAGGGGCTAGCTCAATAGTGACAATTGTTAGCCACGGTATCTGGCTAGCGACTAAGCTGGAATACAAACGGGCTCTTACAGGAAGTAGAGGACCAGGCATAGAGTTCATGGTCTCCACATTTCACCCTCTCCTGTTCTCCATCTTATTCCACATCTCTACAGTTTCTTGACCTTCGTGTAAGACCGCAGATTACTAAGTGGTTCGATTATCGCAAGTGATAGAGGCAATGGAACACAAACGGTGGGGCATCAACATGGCACTGAACTTCTTTAGCTTCCTGTTCTCGTCATCGAATATGATCGGATAATGCCCATGTCGATGATGTGATGTGATGTGATGTGGTTCTAGCTTCCATGTTGATAAGAAGCAGAGGCTCGACGTGGAAACTCTTGCCATTCCTCGAAGTGTATTGCATCCGGTCGTGAAAACAGTGTCTCCAGATAGAATCTCGGAATAGCTCCACGTAGCGGTGCAGTAAGATGAGATCAGCTCTTTAGTGGCGTAGTGAGAGTTAGAATTAGACTGCTACATCTTGTCCCCAAGTAGCTAATGCAATTTCCGTTCACAATATTCTATCGGATCGTATCTATCGGACGGAGGAAGAGATACAAAGAGAGAAGGTCGTGCCCTTCATTTCATTGGGGTTGTTTAGCAGATCCATATCGAAAAACAGCAACATTCACATACAAACGAAGATTAGAATGAAAAACGCCGCGAGTAAATCCGTCTTCTGCAAGCGCCATGATTTCGCCTTCCGCGTGACATCTAGGAGGTCGTTTGAGCGTATATTTGGCGTATGCTATGACATTTTCTTATCTCTTTACACATGATTACATTACATTACATTTATTACATTACACAGATTTTAAAGATAGCTTGTAATACGCTCCTCTTCTTCTCCGAAAAAGGCAGGGGAGGAGCGTAACACAAAAGTTCGTCTGAAAACGGTGGTGAAACCAACATTTTAAACTTTTAAATGTCTTATATTATGTAGCATTGCTTTGTTCTAATAATCTAATATAATTTGAAGTATTAACATTTCACACCTTTAATTCTTTCAATTTCTACCTTTTCTTATGTTTTATATAGTTTATTGGTTTATATTGTAGTAGAATGACCATGGAAAAATCTCTCTGATAACTAAATCTGCTTGTGATGGTTTAACTTAATCTAAATTAAATTAAATTAAAGCTCTAGGTTTCTTCAACATTTTTTGGGTGTTCAAATTTCAAATTCAAATTTATGTTCAAGATCAAGATTTGCAATGCCCTCTCTCTATGTAAAATTTATTCTGATTTTATTGCAGTACTAATACCCACTTTTAACTTTTATGTGATATGTTGGTAAAATGTTACGTACATGGTTTGATTGCCTGACTTCCTAGTCAAGCATTTCCTGTGGTTCTTTTTATTAGTGGCAACGTCAGTTGCTGATAGCTTCAGCCTCCTCGGAGAAAGTGGATCTCAAATTTAAAAACCCTAGTGTTTTAAACGTTTGCGTAAACCTCGCTAAACCGGCTCAGAATTGCATGAAATGTTTCGAAATGCAAAGGCGCAAGGAAACCAAGAAGAAAGAGGAACTCCTACACACTCTAAACCCTACTATCATAGTAACGATTGAGCAATGTTGGCGCAATGTGCAGACGCAGTTTTGTGGGAGAGCCGAGGGCTCGTGGTTTGACCCATGGGTGACTTAGTGGGAGGCCATGTTGACTTCACCTGGATGTAAACGTAGCTGGAGCATTTGGTGATGTTCTCTTTGCTGAGCGAGAATTGAGGAGCGTACTATACTATAACAGTATTTTGTCTAAAGAGGTTTTAACTTTGAATCGTGGTTCCACACTAAGGTTTAAAAAAGTGTTTCCTATTCATGTTTCCTAATTGAAAACTTGGTGCAAAACAATCCCTAATTGTTCTTAACCAAGTATTTTGTATCTCTCAACTTGATGCCTTGCTCATGTTAAGGATAAAAAGTATGCTTCTAGTTAAAGAGTAAAGCAAACCAAAGAGAGAATAGGAAAATGTTCATTTCACATATTTCCACGAAACTGGTATTTTCCAGAAATTATAATGCAATGTGGTGATGGATTTTAAAGAATCGGCAATTAGTGCGGAGTACATACATAGTATGCGCTTCAGCGGTGGAGAATGACGAGTCGCAAATTATCTCGACATGTTCTTCACCTCAATCAAACACATTGATGTTTTAACTAGTCAAACGATCATGCTACCGTAAGGATGCGTCTAGAAGCAATCAGCGCGCTTGATGCGCAATTTTGAGGTCAAATATGCGTTGAAACCCATAGACACATAATTTCGTCGTCTGTAGCACATATGTAGGTAGAAGCAAGGACGCTCTGCAGACTAATCTTGATACGATGGAGTGAAGTCCTGTCTCAGAACTTCATACGTCTTAGAGAAACAAATGCCGTAAGTATGCGGTTGCAGGTAGGTGAATCATAATCCTACCTATCGGATACCCATTGGGTAGGTCAAATATAAAGGATAAAACGGCGCTAACCAATATTATTTAAAACTCATTTGTATATTCACGAACTCATAAAAGTGCCCTTAAGAATCATAGAGGAACGACGAAAAACGGTTTGATTACAGAGACAGAGAATAGCGTAGACTATTCTTGACGCTAAACATCGAAGCTAGGTTAAGATGATAGTTCTGAAGACTACGTCGAACACTATCGAGCCATTATCAACTTCGCCTACAGTGTAGAACTGTAAATATCATTTTGGAATGTGTCATGCGCTCTACATACTTTTACGAGTTGTGGTGGAGGTGATTTTAACACGTATTTGGGTCGATCTGTCACTTGCGGTGATTAGCCGGTGGAGAAGCCTGTGCATTAGGCCTATGTTATACTTCGGCGACGCGTCGCCGACGCTGCGACACGTCACCGACAGCCCGTCACCGACGTCGCCGACGTCGCCACAGACGCGTGGTCGACGTTGGCGACGTCGCTGACAGGAGAGCATCGGAGCGCATTTTTAGCATCGGAGCGCGTTTTCAATGTCATCATTTGGTAACCAATCTGCCCATAGAAAGGCTAGGTGATCACATCTGCCTCGAATTCGCTCACATTGCGTGCTTTTCTTAACATGTTTCGAGACTTGATGATGATTCTTGTTTTGTATGAACGGCAGCGTGCTCAACCATTGCTAATCTGGCAAATTTTCTATTACTAACCACATTTGCCTTTAGAAGGATGGATAAGTGTGATCTGAAGCAGTTTTTCAAAGCGGTCTTGATAAGAGATGCGTGAGATGGCGGATGGGAGGGTCAGAGTCCCCTCCTTTTATATTTCTTCTCCTTCCCTCTGAGGACTAACATAAAACCACATGGTTTCCAGGCGCAAGTACTGCTCCAAAGCTGTCATCTTTTGTGTGGCGCTGGCCTTGAACGATGAGCGTGGAAGAGTTAGGAGCAGCTACGTAAGGCCCACTCACGCGGCTACAGTGGAGCTGAAGTTCAAATCATTCGACGCGGAAACCGCGGTGTAAACTCAAAACGAGCAACGTAAACATCCGAATATTGCTCAGATAACATCAGAAGGTGCAGTCATGGAATGCCTATGAAAAAGAATAGAAACAGAAAATGCCATCCAGTACCATGGACACATGCCGTTCTATCACTGGTTGATGGTTGATGATGGCAGTTCCGGGAACGAAGAACCAGCCCGCAATCATAACACTTCATCGGAGCGCGTTTTCTGCCACCCCTGGATGACGTCAGGGACGTCGGCGACGGACCGTCGCCGCGCACAGCACGGCGACGCGCTGTCACCGACGTCCCTGACGTCGAAGTATAACACCCCCTGCGGAGCTCTCGGCGACGTCGCCGGCGACGCTTTGATGTGCGGGCTGCTACGCAGTGCGTCGCCGAAGTATAACATAGGCCTTAGCCTCGCTTGTCAGGTGTTGTACCAGTTGACCTTTCTTGGAGGAATGGAACGCTTGGTTGGTCTAAGAGGGGCATGAACCAAAAAAACTGATCCGGTGCAAATGACAGTCCTCTCTGACTACGCTTCCATTCGTTCATAGGATGGGATCCGCCACATGCACACTAAAAAATTGGCTCAACAAAATCTCAAAGAATGTGGTGCATCTTAACCAGCAACAAGTTAATGACGAGCTTGATATATTGATGGCTGAAACATCCTATACATTTTCACCACCAATTTTCCCTCTTCGAAGAATTATGTTATCGAAAAAACAGCAGAAATCGACTTTCGTTTCTTTCCTCTTTTTTTCCTTTTTGTGCTTTAGGAACTCCTTCTCAGTGACAGAGCTATTATCACCTTGCCGGCGGCATGTGTGGTAATTTCCGTGATGCATAGAAACAAGAATACACCCTAAGTTGGCTTCTTCTTTCCTGCTAATTCACCGTAGAGTGGGTTTCGCGATGTACTCCTAGTTGTGTAAAGTAGGCAGAAGTCATCTGGGACTTGCCTCGATCCTCTATTTTAGTTGAAGTGCCTTCTGAAAAGGGTTCTCCCAAAATCTGAGCCGTTTTAATGTCCTGTGTATCCAGTCACGAACTGGAACTACTCTACCTCAGGTTCATCCATTAAAATGTATTAGGTTGCCGCACACGGAATGTCGCTACATTGTGGCCTTCTTTTCACAGTTATTCGCATTGGTTGTGAGCTCATTTAGGGTTGGTATTTCGCGGGCAATGGATCAGAAAGATCATTGAGCGCGCATGCCTGCTCCACGACTTCAAATTGAAGAAATTCGCTGCGGAATCGCATCGTTCGTGAGCGGCTGCATTTGGCAAAGATGTCGCTTTCGATGGGCAATGCAAGTGGTGGTTTCAACGTCATGCCGCCGGCGACGAAAGTCTTGAAGACGAAGAGCTTGGGTAGCGACATTTCACGGAATGCCGTTGAAGGTGATCCGACAAGATCGGAGACGGAACTTGCAGTAGAGCTTGTCTGCTCAAAATCAAAATTTATTAAATGATAAGAAACACTGTAGATAATTTAAACTTGTTCACAAGGCTTCGTGCATTAAGCAAACCACACCAAAGACCAGAGGCCCTAGGCTGATTTACGGGTTTCCCGAGCTCCTATTGGGCAACTCTAAAACATGCATAAGCTGCCCACTGTAAACCACCCACTCCCGCTTTGCCTTACCCTTATTGCGCTCACGTGCCTCCTGACGAAGATCCCTCTTTCTTTTCTCGGGCGACATACTTTTTCGCATGTTTACCTTGGAGAAGCGGCATCCTCGCAGAAAGCGCGCATTAGCAAGACAAAATTGCCAGTGAGTGGCAGTGGAAAGAACCACCTTTACCAAGCGCCTGCGAGTGGGCTCAAATGCTCCATCCGACAAATGGTAGAAGGTCTACATAACACATTAACCACGTATAAGATTTCGCTTACCTAGCACTCGATCAGAAGGACGTTTATCACTGGCGCCTCATCAGGATTAGCAATAACTATACTTCGACCATGAATTTCACTTTGAGCCACGTCCAAGCTTCTGGAGACTCTGTCCGTAAGAGCGACAAGAACGCGATCCATGACGGGATCCTTGCCAATGTTGAAAGCTAGCCTGATGAGCTCTTCTGCAGAAGCATTGTAGATGTTATCTAGCGTATCATGATTTACAGGGCAGGGACTGGAAAAGTTGCTTGCTTGCAAAACTGTAGAAGCTTTCGTCTTGCCAGTTTGTGAACCTCTTGCGACGCTTTGGCTAGCATTGTGGAGTTTGACCAGTCACGACCAACCATCGATCTGCGCTCGATAGGTCCCCAACGCAGCGACAAAACCCGAAGAAAATGGAGAGGCAGATAACGACAGAGACTGGGAATTAACTCGCTGAGAAGAACCACCACTAAGACCTGTAGGGGACAAGCTCGTTGAACGGCAAGAAAAAACCCACCAAGCACAATGAAAAGGAAAACAGACAATTCACTAAGAGAACCAACGAAAACAGGCCGCACACGACGATTTCATTTCATTTCTTCTCATGGCCGCACGCGAATTGAATGATTTTGAATTGGAGGAGAGCTTTTACGTTGGCTCTTTTCTTACCCATCGGGAACTCGATTTCTAGGTGCTCGCCCTGCTCCAGTGCCGTACTTCAGGGTGGCATCCTGTCGCCGTTACTACTTCTCATCTACAGATATGATCTGCCGCGAAGACTTTAAACACATCCAGCCGTAAAAATGCAGATTTGTGCCGATTCTTGCCCAGGGATCGATAAACTCCTTCCTGAAGGTGAAGCTGTCGACAAAAAAAATCGCACATCGTAAGAAACGCAGAATAACGAATAGATGGGACACTCACCAATGCACTCACTAACAAATTCGTGCACTTGAGCGTGGCGGGCCCTGCACACGCCACGGCAGACGTCTGAAATGACAGACTCTCTTCAAAAAATTTGCGCATCGAAGGAAACACAGAAAAATGGCTAAACGACTACGCGGAATGCATCCTCATGAACTCACCAACAAGCTCAACCGGTGCTTCACGTGCGACTGGGATACTTCTCAAAATAAATACACATCTAAAGCATGGCCCAAAATTGGGTTGGGAGGAATCATACCCTACTCAGCGACAGAAATGGCCGGCTTCAGTTCACAGCCGGGTTAGAACTCACCATTATCGCAAAAAAGTTGGTTTCCAAAAAGCGAATTGTTGGTCGCACATGGCGACCCCTCCCCCGACCCTACAGTGGACTGAAACCGTCCAATTCTGTACCGACCCAATTTGCGGCTATTCCAGCACATGCAGTTCGATAAAATCGAAAAAATATAAAAGTACTAAAGAAAAGCAGCCGTCATTTTACCGCAACGCCATCTCTTACCGCGAGTTTGATGAATCACAACTCAGTTAGTGAGCGGCTGACGGATAGTAACGGGAAACGCTGATAAGATTTACCTCCGTTCTAGTTGGTGAATCCGGCCCCAGAAGGAGGTTTGGCAGGCTCTTTCTCTATCTATCACAAATATGATGGATTGGGCTGCAGCATGGCGTCCTCCTTTAAATATCTCGAAGCCGTGTGTTCAACATTTCGACAAGGACAATAAGACTGAATGTAGGTATCATGATTTGTCATTTAGAGGAATAACCGAAGTGTGCGATCTAGGGATTTGTCTTAACTCTCGTCTGGATTTCAAGTCCCACATAGAGGCAAACATTAAAAAAGCTCTATCCACGCTCTCCTCTCTAATGCTAGAAGCATTCGGTGCAACGACGCGTCCACCCTAATAAGATTATACAACACCTACGTATTACCGATCCTGGAGTGCGGCTCGCAGATTTGGAGTCCGTTTTCTAGAAAGATGTAGTCGAAACTGAAAAAGGTTCAAAAGATTTTCGCTAAAACGCTTTTGTGGAGAGGCGCACCAATAATTGCACACCGAACGCCAAGTTATAGAGGAAGACTGAAATAAACAGCCTTTAAACAGCCTCCTTTACAGGCGTACTTTTAAAGATATTAGCTTTTGTTATAAAGTTCTTAAAGGAAAGCTTAGAATAAAGCCCTCAAAATACTGGACTTTCAGACGTGTAGTGGGCGTTCAGGTAACGTTTCTTTGCAACTTGCGCCAGTAAACAGAAATCGTCGAGCACAGGTACATAACTCCTTGTTTCACAGGAGAGCTCGTTGGATTCAAATGCTAGCAAGCAGTATTTTAGAGGCAACTGGTGCCCCATCTTTAAGAAAAAACTGAGCCAAGTTAAACATCTTCTTTTAGTTCTACAAATTCAAGAGGTCTAGGCGGTCGGTTCAGTTACATGCAGGGTTACCACATTCGCTCTTTGCAGTGCTACTCGTTAAATAATGCAAAGAGGTCTAGGCGGTCGGTTCAGTTACATGCAGGGTTACCACATTCGCTCTTTGCAGTGCTGCTCGTTAAATAGTGCAAGGGTCCCGGATATTCCATACGAGATGCATAGTGCAGAGTGATACTAGTGATACTGGACTAATCGTAAGGTTGATGCACAGTGTGTGTAGTGTTGGTTCACGCTTAGTGAATCAATATGCCTGTTCCGATTTCATGGAAAAGTTAGAGGCTATTCAGAGCTTAAATACAGCTTAAAATACGGGAGCCACCATGGATTTTTCTCATGTTTATATTTTCTTTACATAATATATTCACATACATAGCGGGTAGAGTCATGCTTTATATTGAGACAATTTACGTCTGCAAGTTCGGCTTGACTACCTCAGTTCCTACGGAAGCAGCATCGAATAGAAACGTAATGAAGGCTTAGGTATGACCGGAGTAATCGTAAGATCGGACTCCTAGATTCTTCCATTTGACTAATCGTAAGCTGCTCGAAAGTATTCCTCCACTACATCGGAATCATACCATAGCTATACTGAGCGCCAAGCCGAAATCTGCAACAATGTCAGGCCTATGTCATACCATCGCTCTTCGCTAGCGAAGGCGATGGACAACTAACATAATTGGGGATGGGACGGTATCAGACGTTGTGGAGGGGCAGACGTCTGTAGCAGTTGTCCGATCCACCGCTAGCGAAGCCTCGCTAGCGGGGTGTTATACTTTCGAGCGATACGGCATCGCTACCGATGCGACCGCGTCGCTGAGCTGAGCAGAGCGTCGGGCAGCATCGGTAGCGATTCTACGACGCAGCTGCACACAACGCTATTAACTGCGCGCCTATTCGCTAGCTTCACGCTAGCGAAGAGACTTCGCTCATCGCTCTGTTCGTCGCCTTCGCTCGGGGTGAGCGAAGGTATGACATAGGCCTCATGGTAAAATCATCTGCGTTCTCATTCCTATTCATTCAAAATGACAATTTATTTTAATCTCTTCAGATGCTTGCTGCCGAACACTATACTTTATCAATTGCAGTGCATATTGACATCGTTTCTTTAATTGTTTTACCAATGTTGAGTTAATTGTGTTGAATTTGTTGAGTTTGTGTGAAATTTGTGTGTTCATTTTCCTGTTTTAGCGCACTTACGGTGCATCTATAAAATTGTGAACGTATAGTGTTGCCAATAGAGTAATACGTAATAATGTACGTTATTGTACGTAATAATATCAGCACCTACTTGAAAATTATTCGTCAAAAACTGAGTAAATCCCTGCTTGAAGCCATTGTATCTACAGAGTCAGCCTTCAATAATAACATATTAACAAAATCTTCAACAGAATTGTCGGAGGTTTCCACGAGAGAAAGTATTAGAAGAGATTTCTAGAGTAACATCATAGGAATCGCTTGTTCCACCGGTTCCGCTGAAACGTCTGACATATGATCGTAAATAGCGATACAAACTGCAGAAAAACGACCACGATTGCCCATTTCTAACCATTTTTTAGATACAGAAGTGTTGCTTAACAAACATAGAAAGCCGCGAAAATCTTGGGCCAAGGATTTGCAATGGTACCCAACGTGAAAAACCGTTCCCACTGCAGGTACGCTTTCCATGAATGCTTTTCAAATTAGAATATCCTCCGTTTCAGCAATTTCGTAGTATTTATCTATACTCGAATACAACAGTATTTCTCATCTATTTTTGAAAAGTCAAACTGATCGGAATTCAGCCCTTCCGTTAGGTTAATAAACGGGGATATGACGTTCAAGCCTAAAAAGTCTCAATATGTATTGTATTGTAGGCTGTCGCAAAATTAATCGCGGAAACGAACCGCTCGATTCAAACTGCTATAACTCATCCTAAACAGAACTTTATTAGTAAACCAACAACCGAATCTATACATATTTGCCAACAAAGAGGTTACGAATTTAATCTTTTACAGTAAAAATTGAGATCGCAGGAATTAACGAAGTCAAGGAGGGCACATCCAAGATCGACCAAATTAGTGAATTGCTCCTGACGCAAATAAGAATCAAGAGCTCGGAAAAAAGTGGTAGTCAGTGGGAAAAACGTGGTGAGAAATGGTGGGTAAGGGAGAACTTCGATACCCAAGTCTGTCAATTTTCCCAAAGTGATTTGTAAGGAGTGTGGCCTTGCGTCGTCTGCGCGGCCCTACGCTATTCATCACTGCCTGCCACAGTTTTCGCAACTTTGCAACTCTGCTGTGACTGCCTGACCAGGTTACAAAAAGCTGTAATGAACTAAACTGTTACGGCACCACCGCAAATTAAGCCTAACCTTTTTAGGGTGAAGGGCGGGTTTAGGAAACGATAATATTGGAGGAGCATACGTATCTATCCAAACAAATCCCCCGCTTCCTGCGTAAAGAACCCTTTTCGTCTACATTTACACTACAGCTTACAACTGGATCACTTTAAAGCGGATCAGCAGGGCGGAGCAAGTGTCCAAACGTGCCAGACGCTGTCAGTTCATGAGACACCCACTTCGACAACTTCTTCACTTTGCCGATTCTTACCAAATGTTTTGCTACCATAATGTGAGGTACGCCAAGGTCCTCTGACCTAGGTATATTCGTCTTCGGATTTGCTCCGATGGCTTTCGCCAAGCGACGACCTGGGTCCGCGCTTGGTTTTTCTTCGAGATCAAAATCGCCAGAAATGATTTTTTCGAAGCAGAACCTCATCGAAGGACAGTCCGTCCCAAAAGCGCTGCTAAGGTTACGGAATGCCTCTGCTGCAGAATGTCCCAATTCGAAAAGCATGATGTCTCGATAGACGCGTCGGTTCATGATTTTACCTGGAAAAGGTTGGCTAGAAAAATTGGGGCGACATCTACTTATGCTTTTTCAAAAAGCAGGAAAAAACCTACCGAATACTAGTATGTGTGGTATCCCTGAGACGAAAAGATTCAGGGTAAACATTTATTTATACATACCTCAAAACGAAGATTAATTTTGCGACAACCTAATAGCTAGCCTACAAGCTGTGCTGTGGTATCGTTATACATCTGTTTCTGGGTGAGTGGCAATTCACGGCAACATCCCTTTAGATGACGTTACACTGTTAAACGTCTGACATAAAGGTTTCTATTAGGCCTTGGCGTTTGTGGGTTAACCTTGAAATGAAAAGATTATGCGAGAGAATGTTTTATCTGATTTTAGTGGCGAAACTGCTTTTCTGTTTCGAACTACTTCATGGAGAGCTACATAGTGGTTAGATCCAGCTTTTATTTCCTTTGTAAACAAGCCAAAACAATCAAAAATTTTGATCATAGTGGGAAAGCCAATAGCGGAAATCCAATACTGGCGGGAATGAACTCAACATAAACATATGGTTAGTATCCAGTATCAATGCACTTCACACCGGATACTTGGACAAAGTAGGATGGTTCTAGTTCTGTCGCACAATTTGTACAGTTGTTAAGCACTTCCAACGCACTCGTGTTATCTAATACGCCTACAATAACAAGGTGCCTACGCAGTTGGTGCTGATGCTCGACAAAAGACCAGCATATAAAAGTGCCATCGTGGAAGAATAGGTAGACAGTTGCCGCCCATCATCGAACGATGCTCGTCGCCGTGGCCCTACTGGTCTCCGTAAGTGACGTCCGATTCACAGTCATCTTCAGCCATTAAAGTTTTTCATACAATCATGTAGTTCCATTCAGGTTCTTGAAGTTCCATGCTGGGCTCAACCTGAGCGGTCAGGTAAGTTGGAGTTTCTGAATGCTACACCCCTGCATTGCCTACGATAATGGCTGAAAACACGTTTCCATCAGAGTGGAGGGAGTTTTAGGGTGTTCGACATTCTTCGTAAGCCAAAGCCTACGAAATTTTTTTCTTGATGACCTTTAGTGTCTTTCTCAAAGCTTCTTTATGTCTCACCTTTCTAGAGGAGCCGAAGTTCGTGATCAATGAAACGGCCTTCCAACTGTTGTTCCAACGGAAACACAATTCGTTCCGGTCCAAAGTCGCGATGGGCACGATCTTCGATGGTGTCAAGTACGGCCCGGCGAAGAACATGTACAGGCTGGTAGGTGTCAAGAATGGATTCTCGAATTTTCTTGAGCAGTTACGTATTATTTGATGCTTACCTTAACTATCGTACTTCTGCACTTACCAAACAGCACTAACGGTATGCCGGTACTTTGACACCTAGCAAAGTACAGGCATACCGTTAGTGCTGTTTGGTAAGTAACAAGTTATAACTCAAAATAAGCCTATGCGTTATCTAGTGGTCTATGATTTATTACATTATCGGTCCTGACCTGAAAAACACAGGCACGTTTCTGTTTTGGCTAAAATGCAGATTCATAGGCATAAGGTCTCTTCATTCATATGGTTCGAGACCTAGATTCATACTTCTTCGGAGCTTCCAACTGTAGATGAAGTGTGGAAGAGTTCGACGTGCGTACCTTCTTCTTATCTAGTGGTATATTCAGTCTTCCGCTCTTTGTGAATCTTAAAGAAGCCGATCGTGAAAAACGACAGTCAGTGAAAGAGCTGCTAATCTCGCTCAAACCAATTACCAGGAGCGGAACTATCTGTGAAAAGATTGTCGTTCGTAGAACCGAGCAAAGCTGACTTTGAGTGAGTTTGTAGTCCTTCTCCTTCTTTTTTCCTGGAATTGGACCATTATATTTTCCGAAGTGGTGAACGGAATCGTGATCTTGTGCGAAAAACGAAATGAGCCAATGAAATTGCTGAGTTAGGAGAGTCAACCATAGTACTATAAAACAAACCCGGTAAGGATAGGTAGACAGGTTTGACGAACTCTTGATATGACCACCAAGAAAAAATTTGCATGAGACTGTAGCTGTAAATTCTTTTGCTAACGTGTTCTATCCTTTATCTGTACACATGTGGCACGGTTTCGAAAAAGAGTTTCAAATACATGTCCAGACTTTCTCAGTCCAGACTTTCTCAATCTTCGAATGCAGTTGATTTTTTTCGACATGACCATCGAATTTTAAGCCTGCCTTGATTCGTATTGAATTTATAAATGTTTTACATTTCCAGGTTACGGGCGCATTCATGGTGGAAGCAGCAGAATATGAGCTGAACAACGACTTTGTTATACAGGAGTTTAGCAGGAACCGCTTTAGCACGTAAGGCTACTAGGCTGCTGTGATCTAACGTGTTTCTGCTGTTCTTTGCGAAATGACTTCTATTAAGTGTTGTTGACCCAGAAATTAACGTTGAGCAACTGGTGGAAAATGCGCTGAACAGCTGGAAGAAGGACGCCAGCTCCCGTTCCAATGTGTGTCTTGTAAAGTCTCTAAGGACGCCACATTCAAAAATCGATGGGTTTCCTTACTTTCAGTTGCTTCTCGCGAAGGCTACAGAGCTTGGTTGCGCATTCAAATTCGGTGACGTGATCGACAATGACGATAAGAAAGCGATCGACGTGCAATGCATTTATAGCGACAGGTTAGCTGTCTAAATGTAGTATTTTGAAAAGAAAAGCAAATGGCTTTTTTGAAGGTTGTATTCATATGAGGGAAAACCGTATGAAGATGGAGAGCCTTGCAAGAAGACCTCCGATTGCTCGACGTACCCGAAGAGATCCGTTTGTCGTCCAAAGCAGGGTCTCTGTGCTATAAAGCATCGTAAAAGCTCTCTTTAAATGACTTTTTCGAAGAAATAAATCGTGAAATGGTTTGGCCTGCTAAAAGAACAACATACAGGACACTGGTAGCTTAGAGGTATGCCTCAACAAGAATCTTTCTCCAAAAATGATTTTATGACGACCCCAATATCAGACCAAGGAGGGACCTTAGCAGCGGTATACTGCACATCAACGAATAAATGGGTAAAATCCTTCAATGGGCACCGCTTAGCTTGTGTAAACTCACTGAAGGATTTATGCCCAAAGCGTGAATCACTTCGTGTGCCGTAAAATACCTCCACCCCATCAGGCTTGATAACTGGAACAATAGTCAAAATCTAAATGGTGTTGCTTAAAGAAGGAAAAGCCCAAGAATTATTAACGGCTTTTAACTTTATGAACTTGTGGAAATCCGATTGCACAAGCCTGTGAAGCATGATCGCGAACCTTTCACAAGCTAAACTCTTCTATCAGAAGTCGACAGCAGACCGCCACGGCCCGGCCAAAAGAGCATCGTGGAGGAACTTGAAGAAACTTTGGAGAAGATGAAGCCAGGCATCCGACGGTATGGCGGATGACTTGTGGAAATTAAAGCTCTGGTACCCTGTCCAGTTTTTGACAAAATTCTTTAATCAGGTTGTAGCGTAGAAGAGAGCGGCTAAGGCTTGGCACGAAAGCACGGCAATTCCAATTCGGAAGAACAAGGGCAGTTCTGCAGATTCGCCAGTCCCCATCCAATTCGTTTGCTTTCTCACAGCATGAACATCTTTGCGCGAAATGTCGCGGATTCCTGACGTCGTCCAGCTTTCAAGCAATCAGTGCGACTTCGTGGCCGGCTGTGGCGCCATTGATGCCATGCACGTCGCCCGCCTCCTGTTAGAGAAGCAACGTGAGAGGCAGAAGCCATATCGCCTTCCACGACATAGAGAAGGTCCTTGATCGTGTACGGCGTGAAGTGACATGGTGCGTCCTGCGACATCAGTTCCTGAAGAGTTCATAGGGTGGGTTCGGTCTCCACTCTTGCTCAAGGGATAGTGTTCAAGATGCTGCTGGAATCTCGTTGGAGTTCTCCATCTATGTCTGAGTGCACCAGGGTTCTGCGCTTTCTCCACTCCTCTTTGTCGTCGTCATGGATGCCATCACATGAGATCTTCAGGAGCCCGTCCCATGGACGTTGTTTGTGCTGATAACGTGATTCTCGCTTGCGATGACAAATATAATCTCGAGCCGTAGGCGACCGCTTAGTGATGTTCTGGCTCAAACTAAACGTCAAGAAGACCGAGTACTTAGCGACTGACGCAAATGATTCAGGCTCAAATAAGATTGATGACCCGAGAATCACGCAATTCGGTTTTCAAATAATTAGAATCAAAAATGGCGTCCGACGGCGCTTTGATGGTTGAAATGATCACACTCGTGAGCGTGGACGTTCGTAACAGATATAGGAGTATGCCACAGCGCCTGAAGTCGAAAGCCTATAGAACCACCAACCGGTCAGTTGTAATGTGCGGTATGGCCTGCGACGAAGGAAACGAACGTCCGCTCTGCGTAGTGGAGACGAAGATGATGCGCGAGACGACAGGGTCCACGCATCTGGACCACATCCGAAACGATGTCATTCGGCAGTTCGGTATCGCGCCGATAGCTGGTAGGATGCGCGAAACTCGCTTGCGATGGTACGGCCACGTTCTGCATGGAAAGGAAGACAGATAGGCCTTGACTTCTGAGTGTAGGTCTAGAAGGCGCGCAAAGCAGTGCTGGGCTGGTACGTTACACGAGGACTGGTGCCCGCCCTAATTTAGCACGGAATCGGTCAAAGTAGCGACATAGTACTACAAAATTGGACACCGCCATGAGGCGGGATAAACGCTGAAGAAGAAGGTTTATGTACGTGCGATATCGACAAGCATGAAAGATCAAGGCAAAAATGATACAACGGAAACGAGAAGTAAACTAAGCTCCCTTACACACAAAGCCATGTGAGACATACGAGAACTAATTAACACATTCAGATAACTTGCCATGATTCAAACTAAAGATGACATAGTGCGAACAATCAGGTTTTGAAAGGCTTGAACAGACAAGCCCAACATGTCCTCGTTATCGTTTAATGTACGATTGAATTGTAGTACTGTGATAGGTGATTCAATGTGCAATTGAAAATCGCGGACTACCAAATTGCCCTGTTGAAGCACGTGCGTTTTCTATGAATGCGAAAACAATTACACCATAACACAGTTACTGCGCTGTACCATTTTAATGAAACCTTGTTATTGGACAACTTCGAATGTGCGATGTTGACGAGATTTCCAGAGTACACATGAGATCCCAGTGAACAATGTCGCGATATCGTGTCGAATTTATTCGTTTATTCGTAGTATGTGAAACCCAGCCCAACAGATATTGTTGGGGTCTAGGTCTAAAAATACGGGTTTATATTACAAACCATTATTACAAACCGCACTACAAACATTTTAATTAACAAAATGTTTTAACGGAACAGAATGAAATTAAAGAAATACAACGTCTTCGAACACCATACGTACATATGCAGTTCACAGCCCCATGCGTGTCTAGAAGTACTGTTCTCCCTTGACTTTCACTTCAATTTGTCATATCATTTTTGTCCATTTCAAAACCGATACATGTTTCGGCATTGTGAGTATCTCATCGTTAATTTCATCTGAAGAATTTAGGTCAAATATTTTCTCTTTAAATCCTGAACTAGGGAGAAAGGTATAACTACTACTATGCACTCGACTCATGCGACATTGGGAATGTGTCTTTTGAAGACGAAGCTGCCCAGCAGTGGCAGCTTCGCTTACGAAGTTCCGCCAATGGTTTGACAGAAACGCATCTGCCTCAGAATTGCGCAAACGCAAGCATCTTAATTCAAATTCTGCAAACAACAGAATCAGGCGATTAAAGATTCGGTGCAGTAATCTCTTACCATCAGGAGTTTGCTTCGTCCTCATTGTCGGTAATCAGAATCCTAGGAAGTAAGTAGGCACTCACATACATAGAACGGAGACCGCGGGTTCGTTTGCGCTCGTTGTGATTCCGTTTTGCTTCCGAATAAAAGTGCAAATAATTTGATTCGCCAACAATTCCATTGGATTTTGATCACATTGATCATCTGGCTGAAGAAGAAGAAGTTGAACGAAGGAGCTACATATGCGAAAGATTGCTGACATGTTACACGCGGGTGCTAAGGAACGTTTAGCTTCCCTGTTTTGCTTCAACATGGTGGTCAGACAGATCCAATCCATGAAGCATTTGATAGGTAAATCATAAATCTGCCATTTTTAAGCCTTTAAATACGGCGAAAGGGAAGAAATGTTGGGCAGCTCAATATGGTCTGGTCCACTACGTAACCTCTTTCGATACAGAGGAATACAAAACGGGCAGCACTTCCGCAATATGTTACGAAAACGAAATTGGGCAAAAAACCAAGCATGTGGAAGATATTGTGCAGGTGTATGTGCACAGAAGAGGATGGGTGCTTTGCGAAGAATCCTAAGAGGAAATTGGCAGGGACATTTTGGTCCCTCAAGCGTTTGTGCAGGTTATGTGCACAGAAGAGGAAGACAGTTCTGCGAGGAGTTCTGAGAGAAAACTAGCCTTCGTGGTAGGGCTATCACTGAATCTTCACCCGCTTGTAGAGGGAAGCGGTTCTGAGGCAGAACTACATCTGTTTCAGAAGAACACCTTCATGTTGCTGTTTGTCTCTTCTGAAGTAGGCATCTTTCTTCAGCAATATCTAAGCAGTTATGACATATGGCTACAGTGATTCATCTTCCACCTACCAATCTTACAGCCACTTCCTCTGCAACAGCTTATATGACGAGCACGAGACACCAACTAAATATCATGTAATCAGCTCAGCTAGCGTGGAAATGAACTTCACTGCGTAGTCTTCCTCATCCAAGAATCTAAGGGCAAGGATATCACCGCTGAAAGAAGGCGATCTCTGCACGGGGAGGGAAATAAAACACAGAAAGACCACCGCAAAATCCACTGGTACCAAACGTGGAACTTCGAATGCCGAAAGCTTTGGGTTGGAGCATTCCGAGGTTAATTCTTCCACGCGCGGTGCCGGTCGAGTGTGCAATATCTGCTCTCGTGGTCACAATGTTTATCTGAGGAGTGCATGCCTACAGTACCGCCGCTAAACATTCAACCAAACGACGTTTGCGACGCAAAAACGCGTTTTTTGCGTCGCATCATGATAACTTTGTTCAAAGTAAAGCCTTTCTCACCAAAATTTACAAGCGCTCCTAGCATTATCCTGCCTACCAATGGGCATGCAACCGCTATTAAAAAGTGGATGGAAGCCTGAAAACCAGTGCCGCAATTAAGGAGGGTCCTAATTACTGTGACCCGACCCAACACCGTCGCCGAGTCTCGCTTAATTATGTCCCCAGGCGCAAATAGTGCCGCCCAGTTGAATTTTAAAATTCTTACACCTAATTAAATTGTATTTTCCTGCTGTTTGTGACCTTCTCCTGGCTGCGACAATTCATTTGATACCAAATTTGGCAGGAAAATATGCATGAGTCTGCAGCTGCTTCAACAGATTTTGTTTATTTCAACGGAAACATCCTCAGTCTAAACCTGTTATTGTAGCTTGCAATCTACTCATCTTTAAGGAGGAAAATCACCTGTATCACCTGTCGTCCCGTTGATCATCGACTTGCTCGAGCGGGCGCCAGCAGCGTCTCCATTCGTCCCTTTCGCGTGCCAGAGTGGTCCAATGGATCCTCCTCGCTCGAGGGACACGAAGAGCGTCATATCGGTCGTTCAGGGCTTTCGCGAAGAAGTCCGACCAACGCGTTGGTGGGCGTCCTGGTGTTCTTTTGACATCCCGCGGAATCCAATCTGTGACGGCTCTCGTCCAGCGGGTGTCTGCGAATCGCATTACGTGGCCGGCCCACCTAATTTTCGACGACTTGGCCCATGCGACAGCGTCTCTGATCTTCGAACCTCGGCGAAGCTCGGAACTCCGGAGGCCTTCTCTCACTTGCGTGAGTCGTGTCACTCCGAGCATCGTCCTCTCGATTCCACGCTGCGCGACGCTGATCGCGTGTTCATCCTGCTTTCGTATAGCCCAGGTCTCTGAGGCGTATGTTAGGGCAGGAAGAACAGTGGAGTCGAATAGGTGGGCACGGAGTCGGACGTTCTTCGTCTTCTTCGCGACTTCTTCGACGCTCTTGAAAGCTCCCCAAGCCGCTCGTTTCCTTCTGCTCAGCTCTGGTGCTAGGTCGTTGGTCATGTTGACTTCGCGACCCAGATACACATAGCTGGAGCATTCGGAGATGTTCGTTCCGTTGAGCGAGAATGGGGCATCAGAAACCCATCCGTTCTTCATGAACATCGTCTTCGTAAGATTCAGCTGCAGTCCAACGCTTTCACATACACGATCGAAGTCGGCCAGCATTCGTTCCGCCTGACTGATGCTCGGGGTTATGAGCACGATGTCGTCAGCGAAGCGAAGATGGTGCAGTTGCCGGCCGTCGACCTTCACTCCCATGTCTTCCCATTCTAGTTCGCGCATGACGTTTTCGAGGGTGGCGCTGAAGAGCTTCGGGGATATGGTATCCCCTTGTCGAACCCCTCTCTTCACGTCAATGACGACGTCGTTGTAGAATGGTGAGATCTTGGTCGTGAATCCACTGTACAACTCTCGAAGGACTCTGATGTACTGAGTAGGAACGCCCTGGGTGAGCAGGGCTTCCATGACCGCTTCAGTCTCGACGGAGTCGAATTCCTTCTTCAGGTCAATGAACGTAAGGCACAGCGGCAGCTTGTACTCTCGCGACACTTCGATGAGCTTCGTAATGGTGTGTATGTGGTCGATCGTGCTGAATCCTCTCCGAAATCCTGCTTGTTCGCATGGCTGTCCTTCGTCCAGCGTTCTACTAATCCTATTCAGGATGACTCGAGTGAACAGCTTGTAGACTACGGACAACAGGCAGATCGGGCGATAGTTGCCAATGTCGTGCACGTCTCCCTTCTTGTACAGCAAAACGGTCTTGCTGGTCTTCCACTGAGATGGAACCTTGCATTCGGACAGGTAGCGTGTGAAGAGCCGCGCCAGGGTCTTGATGAGCGCTGTCGGGAGGTTCTTCAGGTGTTCAGCTCTGATCCTGTCAGAACCGGGTGCTGTACGTTTCTTCACCGACGAGATGGCGTGTCGGATCTCGGAAGGAAGAACAAAGGGGACGACACGTCCATCTTACGGAAGATGGCATGTGGACAGATGGACGTAGCTATCGAAGAGATCGGAGTAGAAGTCGTGGATGACCTTCTCCACGGTCCTTTTGGAAGAGGTGACCGCTCCGTCGGGACGTCGGACAGCGGTCATCTTGGTCTTGAAGTTGGCGAAGTTCCGGCGGGCATTGCGGATGCTCAGCCCTGCCTCTGCTGCTTCAGCCAACACTTCCGCCCTTCTCTCCTTGAGATCTTCCTTTATCGCCGCTCTGCATAGCTTTGCAAGCTCGGACGTTAGTTGGTAGTTGCCTGACGCTCGTGCTGCTCCACGCTGGCGTATCAGCTCGAGAGTTTCCGGAGACACGCGTCTCTTGGTGGTCTTCAAGCTCTCGGCTCCCTTAGCACTATCGTGGAGATGGTGCACGAAGCGATCGTATTCCTCGTCGACGTTGTCCATGACGGCATCTTCCCAAAGGCCGACAAGAGAGGTGTAGAGATCCCAGTTGATGGTCGTTCTGGGATTCCTCTTCTTGAACTTCGCGGCCTTCTCTCCTTGACGCGAAAAGCGGAACCTCGCGCGAAGGAGGCGGTGGTCCGATCCCGTGTAGAACTTGGGGACAACGGAGACATCGGTCAGGCAATACTTGCGATTGAAGATCATGTGGTCGATCTCGTTGTGGAACTGGCCACCGAGGGATTCCCAGGTCCATCGTAGGGAGGGAGGCTTCTGGAACTGCGAGTTTCCATGGATGGTCTTGGTCGACATGATAAACTCAGACAGCCTTTCACCTTGCTCGTTCCACTCCAAACCGTGGGTTCCGATGTGAAGTTCTTCCGGCGACCTTCGTGGCCCGATCTTGGCGTTGAAGTCGCCGACGATCACCTTGTAGAAGGTGTGATCTTCCTTATAGAACTTCTCCAGCTCCACGTAGAAGGCCTCGACGTCTTCGTCGTCGTAGTCGGATGTTGGGGCATATGCGACGAACACAGTCAAGGCTGGCACGGAGCCACATCGCTTCAGTCGCAGACGTCCGATTCGGCTTGTCAGAGACTCGTACGAATCGATGTTCATGGCCAAGTGCGTGTTGACGAGGACACCAACGCCGCCTACTCCCCTGCTGTCGCATGTTCCGAGGAACAGTTCTTCTCCGGAGTCGTAGGCGGCGTGTAGGGGGTGGTGTCTTCTCGTCTCGGTCAGTCCGATGACGTCGTACTTGATCTTCCTGGCTTGCATCATCAGGTCCTCGACGGATGCTTCCGACGCAAGCGTGCGGGCGTTGTAAGTACAGATCGTCATCCTAGTCCTTCTCAGTTTGCGCAGCCTGGTTAGGCCCTGAGATTTTAGCAGCCTCTCCGTACTCGTCCTTCCCATCGCTGCAGAAATGGGGGCTCTTTCGGGGTCAGGGGAATGAGGCCCTTTAGTGCTGCTGTGTTTGACTGGGATACAACACGGGTAGCTAGTCAGGCTCTGTCGTGCGGGCGGGGTACTCCGGGCAGCCAGCCAGACTGCCCGAAGGGACGGGGCGAGACTTAAGGAGGCCTCGAATCGCCTTACATGTACTCCCAGTCTACCGAGTGCAAGCTTTTGGCCGAGCCGACGCAGTTACAATCCGCACAGTCACGGACACATCCACGCACACTGTGCACGAACATGCCGCTCCCACGCACAAGGAACGCATCGACCCGACACAGCAGGAGCAAGGAGTCCATCCCCTGCATCCCACCTGCGTCTCTGGGCAGTACACGGTCGCATTTGGTTCGCGTTTAATTCCCCTATCCACCACCCGGGGACGCGCCACGTGGCCCTGCGACAAGCGGCCCGAGATCCCTCTTAACAAGAGAGCCCGAAGGCTCTCTATCGAGGGAGATCCGTGGAAGGAGGAAAATGACATAAAAAATTTACGTTTC
The DNA here is from genome assembly GCA_947396885.1 of Heligmosomoides polygyrus polygyrus. Taxonomy (NCBI): domain Eukaryota; kingdom Metazoa; phylum Nematoda; class Chromadorea; order Rhabditida; family Heligmosomidae; genus Heligmosomoides; species Heligmosomoides polygyrus. The sequence continues at coordinate 77,350,214 of OX377204.1, read as the reverse complement.
GAGTTCACTTTGGGCATTTGTGTGCTGGTTGCAATTCGTCAAACTGCAAGTGAACCTTGGTAAAGAGCACTCCCTGTCGCCGATTTTGGCTGCGAATATCTACGTCCTAACCAAATGAGTTAGTCCAAAAATATGTTGGCTAACCGTACGCAATGTAGAGGCTCCAAGTATGAAATATCGAGAAACCAGGTGGTCAGATGGCAGAATTTCAGCTGGTTAAAGTGAAGACTTTTTTCAAAAGTGGTGCTGAGCTTCTACAGCGTTTCATGCACAGTCTTTGCAGAATGAACGCTGGGAAGCCCAGCATTCATATTAAGTTTTTTTTGCTCAAAATTTTCAACCAGTCCAGATGCCAATATTTTGACGCACCAGATCGAGCGTCGATGTAGAGGTCTTCTTCGACCATAATTGCACTGACCTGACATGCCCTACAGAGATATTGCACTCGGCTGCATGACCAACGAATCCCTCACTTTTCTTTCTTGTAATTACGAGCCTGTTCGACTTTATGCAACTCACCAATATCGATCCATGCTGCCAAATCTCGATGAGTTTTTAGGTGTTCCGAACTGTGTACATCATATTAGGTTGTCCGGAAAGTTCTCACTGTTTTGAGTGCTTCACTTTGAACTAACATAGCTTTCTAAAATTCTATCGGATTTAGTCGAAATAAGCACCGCTTCAGTCAGCACACATTTGCCGACGGAGAACCAGTCGTCTTATTCCATCAACGAAAGAATTAGGTGGTCGAGATTCGATAAAATTCACGAAAGCTGTTTTGGCTTGGTGTTGACTGGTGAAGGTTTTACCAGCGAGAAAGTTCTGAAAGTGTTTGGAAAGGTGGTAGTCGATTGACGAGAGGTCTGGAGAATATGACGGGTGAGGCAGAACTTCAACCCTTAGTTCGTTTAATGTTCGTGTGGTGATTTGCGAAACGTGTGGCGGGCGCTATCGTGCAAAAGAATCGGGCCTTTTCTGCTGGTCATTGCTAACTGAAGTTGACTCGATTTTCGGTGCATTTCGCCGATCTCCTTACAATAGGACTTTGCTGTGATCGTTTGGCCTGACGCCGAAATGATGTACCAGTGCCAAAAAGTTGTAATGCACCAGCCGCTGACCACCACACAGGGACCATTACCTCTTTTGGTGGAGGTTCGCCTTCGGAAAATGCCTAGGGGTTTCGACGGCGTGCAACCACTGCCCGGAACGTTTACTGTTATCATACGGAATCCACTTTTCATCACAAGTGATGATTCCATCCAAAAAG
>OX377204.1:77199353-77348747 GCA_947396885.1 Heligmosomoides polygyrus polygyrus | reverse complement strand
TAACATTAATGCGCAATACAAGTTCTTTTTAGTGAATTTTTACTTGATAATAAACGAATGAAAGATAGCAACGCAAAACGCTGATAACTTTCCGGACAACCTAATAACATGAAATTGTTGGCTGAAAAATTCAGTACGATTTCTTTCATGCTTTCATTCACTTATTCAAAAACTGAACACTTCGTTTGAAGTTTTGTAAAATTCTCATTTTTGTAAGAAATAATGGTGTATAGTCCTGTTCTAAATTGCAGAACAGCGGCAGTTTTTAGCGCCAGAAAGGCGCTAAAAACTGGGAGCTGAATCATGGTGGGAGCTGAATCATGCCAAACAGTTCGCGGCGTCGCGGAAGAGCTAGACCTCAGTAAAACTGCTGCTTCGGATGCTTTGAAACGCCTTGGAAAAGTGATAAAGCTGAAAACGTTGGGTGCCCCAAGAGTTGAGTGAGCGGCAAAAATTGTCACGTTTCAAGATTTGTTCTTCTCACTTTTTACGCAACCAAAACGGACCCCTTTTTTGGATGGAATCATCACTTGTGATGAAAAGTGGATTCCGTATGATAACAGTAAACGTTCCGGGCAGTGATTGCACGCCGTCGGAAACCCCTAGGCATTTTCCGAAGGCGAACCTCACGCAAAAGAGGTAATGGTCCCTGTGTGGTGGTCAGCGGCTGGTGCATTACAACTTTTTGGCACTGGTACATTCATTTCGGCGTCAGGCCAAACGATCACAGCAAAGTCCTATTGTAAGGAGATCGGCGAAATGCACCGAAAAATCGAGTCAACTTCAGTTAGCAATGACCAGCAGAAAAGGCCCGATTCTTTTGCACGATAGCGCCCGCCACACGTTTCGCAAATCACCACACGAACATTAAACGAACTAAGGGTTGAAGTTTCTGCCTCACCCGTCATATTCTCCAGACCTCTCATCAATCGACTACCACCTTTCCAAACACTTTCAGAACTTTCTCGCTGGTAAAACCTTCACCAGTCAACACCAAGCCAAAACAGCTTTCGTGAATTTTATCGAATCTCGACCACCTAATTCTTTCGTTGATGGAATAAGACAACTGGTTCTCCGTTGGCAAATGTGTGCTGACTGAAGCGGTGCTTATTTCGACCTAAATCCGATAGAAGTTTTAGAAAGCTATGTTAGTTCAAAGTGAAGCACTCAAAACAGTGAGAACTTTCCGGACAACCTAATATGATGTACACAGTTCGGAAAACCTAAAAACTCATCGAGATTTAGCAGCATGGATCGATATTGGTGAGTTGCATAAGTCGAACAGGCTCGTAATTACAAGAAAGAAAAGTGAGGGATTCGTTGGTCATGCAGCCGAGTGCAATATCTCTGTAGGGCATGTCAGGTCAGTGCAATTATGGTCGAAGAAGACCTCTACATCGACGCTTGATCTGGTGCGTCAAAATGTTGGCATCTGGACTGGTTGAAAATTTTGAGCGAAAAAATACTTAATATGAATGCTGGGCTTCCCAGCGTTCATTCTGCAAAGACTGTGCATGAAACGCTGTAGAAGCTCAGTCGCACTTTTGAAAAAAGTCTTCACTTTAACCAGCTGAAATTCTGCCATCTGATCACATGGTTTCTTGATATTTCATACTTGGAGCCTCTACATTGTGTATGGTAAGTGTAGACGTATTTTTGGACTAACTCCTTCCTTAGGACATGGATATTCGCAGCCAAACTCGGCGACAGAGGGTGTTATTCACGAAGGTTCACTTGTAGTTTTGATGAATCGCAGCCAGCACGCAAATGCACAAAATGAACTCTAAACGTCAATTTTCTATGCCATTTTCCCTCCTTAAAGATGAGTAGATTGCAAGCTACAATAACAGGTTTAGACTGAGGATGTTTCCGTTGAAATAAACAAAATCGGTTGAAGCAGCTGCAGACTCATGCATATTTTACTGCCAAATTTGGTATCAAATGAATTGTCGCAGCCAGGAGAAGGTCACAAACAGCAGGAAAATACAATTTAATTAGGTTTAAGAATTTTAAAATTCAACTGGGCAGCACTATTTGCGCCTGGGGACATAATTAAGCGAGACTCGGCGACGGTGTTGGGTCGGGTCACAGTAATTAGGACCCTCCTTAATTGCGGCACTGGTTTTCAGGCTTCCATCCAATTTTTAATGGCGGTTGCATGCCCATTGGTAGGCAGGATAATGCTAGGAGCGCTTGTAAATTTTGGTGAGAAAGGCTTTACTTTGAACAAAGTTATCATGATGCGACGCAAAAAACGCGTTTTTGGTTGAATGTTTAGCGGCGGTACTGTATTTATAATGATCAAGCTTATGTTTGACGACAGGAATGTGAAGAACAAGTAACAAGATCACTTATAGCCTTTGTAACACGGAAAATAATTCATGAAGTCGAATCCACCTTGAAAGCATTGGGGATGATCTCGAAGTTGCCAAAGGTTTAATGATTAGCTACTTACACTATGTACCTTCGGCCTAACGTAATTCATACACTGACTTTGAACACTAAACCACACCCCAAGCCGTCTGCTAATAACACCCATTGTAGCCATCTTTATTTGTGAGTTCGCGCACAGTTTCTCCTCTCTTAGCCTAATGTTTTCAGCATGTTATACACCAATGTTTCTTCCTGTCTGTTGATCATGACTGTGCATTGTTTTACGTGTTAAAAATAAAGATTTTCTGCCGACAGATTTGAAGTTAATGAGGGGTTTCAAATTTTTTCAGTTCTTTTTTTCAGAAAGTCGTGGACACGACAGTTTTTTGCCTGAAGCAGCGGCGTCTACGATCGAAATTGTACACTATAGAATGAAGTGCTAATTACTAAGGACATTATATATAGTAGGATGACTTAATTGCTTCCTTACAAGATTTCCGAAGCCATCTTCGAACAGATGAAGGAATAGCAACCGAAGGATGGCTTGTCACGGAATTAATTTTTTCTATTCTGCAGGAAACTGAATCTAACTAGGGAAGGGTTTCGACCATCCATGGAACTTCAAGTTGAGACCTGGATCATTAAAAAGAGCTTGGAATGCTGATTACGAATATGGGTGTCAAAATTGCAAAATGAAACTCCTGAGTGAGTTATGGCCTGTCGAAATCGGGGGACCTCCCACAGGCTGGTTGTACGACACACCTGGCGCGAGAGTGGTGAGTCATCGGAGTACCGTAGGTAGGGGCAGCCATCTGCGGCGGTGGCGCAAGGGTAGTACTCCGATCGTCAGGTGCGACGGCGTTGGTTCAATTCCTGTAGGTGCTGGTTCCTTTGCAAATCATAATTTACCTTCGAAATGACCTTTTGTTCTAAATTATCATCAATCAGAAGTGCAGTAGATCAACGATGTTTTGATCTTCCTCATCATACATTCTATTTACCTTTTTGCTTCACACATTTTTTGCTTTGTTCCATAAATGCCAAGGTTGTTAGAAACACCTCTAGTTATTCAATATATGATTTGGACTCCATTTGTGCAAAATAGAAAATAAAAATGCCACCATAGCAGTTTTTGCCTTCAAGCATTTTTGCAAACGTGTATGATGGTTTTCCCGGCTATTTAATCAAACACGTGTCATAATTCAGATCAAAAGGTTATTTCGAAGATAAATTATGATTTGCAAGAAACGTCAGCAACGGGAACCGAGCCAACGACGTCGCACCTGACAAGCGGAAGCACTAAAGTTGAGCCACCGCCGCAGCTCACTGGCACTTCTTACGGAGCCCCGATGGTTCACCACTCTCGCGCCAGGTGTGTCCCGCAGCCAACCTGTGGGGAGGTCCCCCGATTTCGGCAGGCCATACCTCGCTCAGGAATTTCATTTTGCAATTTTAACACCCATATTCGTAATCATCATTCCGAGCTCTTTCTAATGACCCTGGTCTCAACTTGAAGTTCCATGGGAGGTCGAAACCCTTCCCTAGAAAGTGTGAAATCGTGCCCTATAGAACTTTAAGCGCAGCATGACACGCAGTGATAAAATCATGCTTTTCTCCTACATGAGCGATCGATCTTCTACATGAACAGGCGTCCCGATTTGCATCATTTACCCAAAAATGTCGACCCCGCTGATCACTAGAAACTGCTATTTTTATTTTTTTTAGCTCCACGGAGCTTACGTGCGGCAACGGTGTTCTCGGATCTCGTCGATCGTGTGCGAAAAATGGATTTCCCTTGAAAATAATTTTGTCCTATCTGAAGGAAACGCTATAAAAACTAAAATTCAAACCCTGTTTATCATATAGCAAAAAAAACTTCTCCGCTGCGATGTCGACACGATTAGGGGAATCTTATACAAAATTCTCGTTTTTCATGAAAACTAAGTTATTTTTTAACCGAAGCAGAACACCTATGTGGATAAAATTTGGCATAAAAATTAGCATAAATACTTTCAGGTTTTATTCAATGCCCAGTGAATAAAATCATAATTTTCGTGATCGAACAGGTTGATTCGACCTCTGATCGACTTTGCAACAACGTCTTCGGAGCGGCAAAATTGAAGCGACATCCCAAAATTGATCATAACACGACCAGTATTTCGAAATTTGAAAACTCCGCTAGCTTACCAAAAAGTAGATGAAAAGCGCTTTCTCATAATGCAAGATCTTCCAAAAAAGGTGTTCATGCGCGGCGAAGGGAGGTTCGATTTCTGGTCGATTTTTGCCGAAAATTGTTCTTACATGGTGAATAAGCGCTTTTCTTCTGGTTTTTAAAAGAAAGCGGAATTTCCAAATTCAAAAAACTTGCCGATTTTTGTGAACGTTCCATTTTGTCGCTCCGATGACGTTGTTGCAAAGTCGATCGGAGGTCGAATCAACCTGTTCGATAACGAAAATCGCAATTTTTTCACTGTGCATTGACTAAGATTTGGAAGTGTTTGTGAAAGAGTTATATTTCATTTTATTTTATTTATTCAAGCGTGGGTAACAAAATCATCACACGCGTAAGAACTCGATCAAACATATGAGAAATTCTAGAGAATTACAACAACACACAAATCTACAAAAAGTTTTTACGAACAACAAGGTGTCTAAAACTATTCGTGGACATGTTAATGACATTCTCATCATCACCTATAAGTAGGTTGAGCTCCTTAAGAATTCGATACGTGAGGAAGTTCGACCTAACTTGAGACCTAACAACTCTGGGATACAACCTAAGTCTCCCTATTCTATTTCTGGTCAGTGATACACCAAAAAACTCTATAGGATCTATTGAAAGCTTTCTAGATATAATTTTTAATAACATGATTAGGCCCGCTATCTTCCGCCTAGTGCATAAAGAGGGTATACCTAGTTGTCTTGCCCTATCAGCACCATTGGGAATGTCGGCATAGCCCATTCTAAAGCATCTCATGAACAGCTTTCTTGTATAGTTGTTTTGGACACTTTCAAGGAGCTTAATAAACTTCTTTTGACAGGGGTTAAACACGGTGGTGGCAAATTCCATGATGGGTCTCACATAGCATATGTAGGCGCGTAAGAGAACCTGGGGATCGTTTGTCTTAAGTGTCTTGAACAGGTTGTAAGTCCGATAGTTTGCCTTGTTCACAAGCGATTTGTAGTGCGAGCCAAAGTTAAGGTCACTCGATATGAGAACACCTAAGTCCTTAGCTTCCGTAACCTGCTCCAAGTTATTACCCTTAAGACTACATATATGCTGGAGAACACGTCTGATGCTTAGACTGTATTACGAGACATCGCGATTTCTCAGCGGCAAGAGGAAGCTCCCAGTTTTCTGCCCATTTTTCAATAAAGTTGATGGCTTGTTGGACTTCATTGGATGCCTCAGGTTTGTCAATCTCTTTGTAACTTTTTACGTCATCAGCATACATTTTGCACGAAACTCCAAATCTGGACACAGCGTCAGGAAGCTCATATGTGTACAACAGGAAAAAGACCGGTGATAGAACTCCGCCCTGCGGTACTCCACTAGGAGCTGGATAGATCGAGGAATAATTGCTTCCTACTTTGACTTGATACGTCCTTCCAGAGAGGAAGTTACTAGTCCAGCTCACAATCATAGGGTGAATACCAATTCTTACTAATTTGTATAATAGTTTTTCTAGAGGAACTTTATCGAAAGCTTGGAAAAATCAAAGTAAACAACATCGGTTCGATTTTTGCTTTCCATAGCTGTTGTCCAGTCGTTTAGAGAACTGAGAACCGCAGTCTCCACTGAACGTCCTTTCATAAATCCATATTGTTCCTTAGAAATTATGCCTTTCTTCTCGATGTGCTGCAGTATGTGCCTTTTTACAATTTTTTCGAAGGTTCTTGCGAACACTGAAGTTATGCTGATGGGTCGATAATTGCCAGGGTTGTTATACGGAGGCTTTTTGCGGATGGGCGTAACAAACGCATGCCTCCACCTTCGTGGGACATCGCCCTTCATGTAACTCATATTGAATATCAGTTCTAAGGGGAAGGCAATATACTCAATGACATTTTGAATAAAGCATAGCGGGAGAAAGTCTGGAGAGGTTGACTGAGACTTGGGCCACTCCGACAATATTTCAAAAATCTCTTCTTTATGGAACCATAGTGTAGAGTTTATTTGAGGAAAGCTGGGAAGGGATTCATATTGGATTGCCGTGGATACAGTGCCGACCTCCAATGGCATGCTGAACACTTTTTGGAATTCTTCCGCAAGTAGATTTGCCTTTTCAATAGCTGAAGACACAGACACTCCCTCTGAGTTTAACAGGTTTGGAATGATTTCATTTTCCCCGGAGCGGAGTCTGACATATTTGAAGAAAGCCGTTTTGTCCGCAGAAAATATACTTCTCTTTTCAATGTAGACATTGTACCGAAAGAGAGCTTTATCTAACCTTCTGCTGAAGCGTTCGTTGCTGTCCCAGTCCCTGGTATTTGAGGAGCTAGTGGCTATATTTCATAATGCAGCCTGGCGATTCATCATTCTTTTGAGATACTCCGGAAGGCCTAACTTACATGGATCAATCTTTCTTATGGGAACATATAAATCTATCACTTGATGGAGAATATGTAGCAATGTTTCGTACATTTCATCAACGGTTTCTATATTTTTGAGGGTGCCCACCCAATCTATATCCGCTAAATGCTCCTTGATTTTTCCATAATCTGCTGCTCTAAAATCTCTAAGTAGCGTCGCACTACCGGTGTTAACGTTTTCTGTTCGCCCAATTTTAAATCTTACTGTAGCATGATCACTACTGCCCAAAGGAGGCCCAACGTCGCCACCCTGTACTAGATTGGGAACGTTGCATAGAATTAAATCCAAAAAGGCGTTACCTCTGGTGGGCTTTAATACCAGCTGTTGGAATCTGTGAGCATCAAAAACGTCTCGGAAGGAATTTGAGATCGTGTCGCTAGAATCGACCACCACATTGGGTAAATTGAAGTCACCCAAAAGGACGCACGGGACGCTACAGGTGCAGAAGTCGCTGATGGCCTTGCCTAATCTTATGGACTCAGCGACATTACATGGTGGTGCTCGATAAATCGCGATAAAGCGGAGAGAAGTAGTAGCCTGCCCAACATCGCAAATTAAAATTTCATAGGAATAATCGACGGATTCTTGGAAAACAACGTCATACGAGAAGCACTTCTTCAAAAGGAGGATAACTCCACCACCTTTTTTAGATATACGATCACATATGACACCAATATACTCCTTAACGGCGTGGCTCAATAGGGGACTCAAATCATTTCCCGACGTGAACCAGGTTTCAGTGAGGACTACGACATCGTAGTTGTTATGACACAGGTGTGAGACTAATGATATACTGTTCTTAACCAGACCTAACATTGGAGAGTAAGCATGAGATCGAAGGACTGTCATTCCTCAGAGAGCCTAACAGTTTCCCGAAGGACTGTTAGGCTCAGAAGCAAGGGTTGTATTCCCGAGTTCAGGATGAGGAGAGTGGGGTTGCGATCCCCTCCGCACCGATGGAGTACGAACAGGATCATCGCCCCTTCCCCACCTGGTTAGGCGATCTTCTCGCCTACGCTCCCGCTCCTCCTTTGAAAGGGATGGGCGTAGGTAGATGGCCTTTTGTGGAGGGAAGAAACGTAGGCGAGGAGCCCTTTTAACCGCCTCACTTTGAAATCTACTGGTTGGGAGCACAACCTTTACAAGTCTGGGTCTGCTCTGGCCTGGCTTGCCCATACGATATACAGCCGTTGGCATACACTCGATATCTAGAAAGTCTAGAATCTGTCTAACACAGGTACAGTCGTGAGCAATCTTGGCAGCGGCACTACTACTAGGTGACTCTGGAATGTTGGATAAAACGATGGAACGCTTTAGCTCACTATCAGATTCCGGTGAAGGAGTGATAAAATTGTTACCGGGCAAACTATTATTCCTGACCAAGTTAGTTTCCGACGACACCGGAGGAGAGTTGTTAATTATTTCTTTAAGAGTTGAGTTTTCCTCCCTCAGTTTTTGCAACTCCGTAAGTAGGTCGCCATTCCGTCGATTTAGCTCCTTGTTCTCCTCACGCGTTTGCACTAGAAGTTCGAACACCAGCCGTATGTAGTCCGGCACATTATCGTCCCGCATTGCATCTTGTAGTCTGTCCTGCGCATGCTTCTCCTCGTTGACGTTGTTCTTCGTGGAGGACCTGGTAGTCCTCCTCCCTGCAATGGTCGAGGCCTGGCAGAAGACATTATTGATCGGAGCACGGGATACACTGGCAAGTGCAACGGCGAACTTCAGCAAAGTTTACCTGGTTCGGTGGCGTTTGATGATCACTGTACAAGCTTTCACCCCGCCACAAGGTGGTTCGTTGGTCCAGGTGTCCTTTTAAGCGGAGATGAAGCAGCTCGAAATCGACTTGGAAGGTTGAGCGGAATGATTATATAGAGCGTACTCCGTATATTCGTTTTATTCTTATTTTGTGTGGTCTGCTTTGGTTTAAAAGTAATTTTTTCATGAAAAAACGAAAATTTTGTATACAAGGCCTGTTTTTTTGTTGTTGTATGGTACACAAAGCTTGAATTTTTGTGGGGTTCAATTTTTTCAACTTTTAGGTTCATTTTTATGACCTTTCCTTGAGATGAGAGAACATTATTTCTATGGGAAGTCCATCGTCCATCCTTCGTTTGCGGCTTCGTAATCGATTCGAAAAGCGCTTCAAAAAATTTTATAGGAAAGGCACTTAAGTCGTCGTCAGTGCCTAGCAGTCGAAATTTTATATGATACACATTCAGATGCAGACGTCGCTCCTTCAAGCAGAAAAATGTGTCAAGTCCATGACGTCCTGAGAAAAACCTGCAGAAATTAACAGTATGAATTGAAGACTGCTATCAGAAAATCTTTATTTTGAATTGTCGAAAAACCAGTATTCAAAATTTTAAAGAGTTTTATTGTGCTTTCGAATTATGTATTGTTCTGCGACCTCTCTCCAGTGTTCCCTCCTTCAGTGTCGAAGCTGCACCTGAAAAAAGGACCTCTTAAAGAGGTCAACATCCACGTAAAACGTTGAAGAAATCAACACATATAAGAAGTAAAGCAGTGGCAGAGACAGGAGGTGTCGTATGAATTCCGATTCGGAGGGGAGGAGTCGCAAGTTTTCGGCAAAAGTCGAACCTCACGCTTTACCCTGATTCGAATAGTACCTATCAAATTTTCAAACAATTGCGCGTTTTTGAGAAACTTCGGGTATGTTCAATTAGGCGTGTGGAGCGCAGTGGGCACGTGGGGCGCAGTCGGATTGGTACCAGACTTGTCTGGGAAGGATGAAGCGCTGACTTGTTCATCGGCTGGCCACCGCAAGTCATTGTATGGCCAAATACGCATTCAACTCGCCTCCACGACATCCCGTAGAAGTAGAATGCGTGGCGCGTCCCAAATGGGATTGAATAACGCTGTCCTTTATCCTTTATCCTCCATGTTCAATTAACCTCAAACGTTCGAATATTTCAAGGATTCGAGTCACGTTCGAAAAATGCAATTTTTCAACATTCGAATACCTATTGAAATGGTTAACTATATATGCTTTGTTATAACTACTTTAACAACTATAGTGAGCGGTAGCTTTACCGATGCATGACAGCGCCGAACGGTGGGCTCCTGATGGATCGTGAGAGGGCAGTGTGTCTGTTTCTTTGAGAAACTGTCGAATGTAGAATGTGTTCACCCTGCAGTTCTTTTTATATCACCTGTGTACAGCCCCGTTCAAAAATTACTGTGAGCGAAATAGAATTAGCCGAAGCAGAAGTTGACGAAAGTGGTGAGATTCAAAGCCACTGGAATCGATGACCTGTGGAAGTCGAAGAGCTGCTACCCTGCTGACTGACGGAGAATGCTTTTCAATCAAGTTGCTGGTGAGAGGCTTGCTTGGAAAAGTACCCCGTTTGACTTCAAAAAGATGTATGTGAAGGTACACGTGAGGGTCACGCGTAGGTAGAGCTCGCTCAAGGCTATTACATATTTCGATTATTTGGTTACGGTGGTGTAGTGCATGACATGCTCCAGGATTCAAGTGCTCCAACATGACCCTCTATTCTTAATCCTATTTATTCAATGGTGACCATCGGAAACCAGTATTCCCGTGCCGGTAACTCCGCCTTCCACTGACCACTAAATGCAAAGCTTTTACGGTGTTTACGTGAGACCAAGTTTTCCGGTGAAATTAGGACACGTTCGTCAAACAAGTGGCTTTAGCGACGGCTATATCAACAAAAGCGCTAAAAGGAAGGACTTCCGTCCATCGTTGCCTTTCGCTCTCATTCCGTTAGGAAGGGTAGTCACTTCCTTCGCGGCGACTCTCATCATCGATGTTGTTGCAGTCATTTACAACCTCAACGGTGGGCAGGGGAACTAACGCGATCAACGATTTCGCCTGTCGTAAAGCGGAGCTCATGTTTCGTCAACAGCTCCACTTCGGTCAACACTTCACTTAGAGCGATACTTCGTGGGCTGTTTTTGGCCAGTTACTTCCTTCCTAGTTTGCCGGCTGTTGCTCTACCATCCTCCATCAACCACACTACCGGTCTTAGAGATTAGTAACCAATGCGATGCATAGATCCTTAATTCTGTCAAAGAACAAGCATACCAATAGATTGCTTTCTCATTGCTTTATGTAGGCGTGAGGTTGCCATCACAGAGTGACCGCATGCACCTATGTGGTCAAGACGTATAGTATTTATACAATTTTCACTCCAAATTGACCACTTTTCGAAGCGAAACTGGCACTTTCAAAATCAGATTGAACATTTTCCAGCTCAAAAGGAGCGTTTTCTTGGATAAACTAGAGAATCTCCAACACTGCTTATTACTTTTTTTCAATTTAAATTTTGAATTTTTTAAAATTTTATCACTTACATTTTTCTTGAAAAAAGAACAAATCTTAAGATTTTTTCATTTTTATTTTTATTTTTTCAGTAAAAAAGAAAAAATTGCTCTACAACCGTTTACATCATACTAGTCACTCTCTATAAAAATTTTACTCTAAAGGAAAACCATGATCTGAAATTTATTTTTATAAAGCTACAACCATTTAGCATATCAAAGGAAGGGATCATGCCATGAACTCAACTGGGTCGTCGCGACTTCCAACCGATAACAAAAAATGTGTTTGCCTGGAGAAACATAAGCGTAAACGGTATTATTAGGGGGGGGGGCCAAAAGTAATGAGACACCCCATGCCGTGTCCATATATCTCGTGGCTGGAGTCTGGTTTCGTGCTTATCGTATTTCTATGTTTGTATGCTACTTAATGAAGCGCATCTGAAAAGTTACCACTTCCGCCCTTTCCAGAAGCATGCCAAAAACACCAGCCTGTCTCATGCCGAAACCCCAGTCTGACGACTCGACCTGTGTCGCGCAAATCTCCCCCAATTCCCAACCCCGAGCAGCCTGGGCTCAATATTCATGCAAGATGAGAAGTACGTCTTCTACCTTAACCCTGCCAAGCAGCGAGTCTGGGTGAGGCCTGGTGAATTGTTACCGACCTTCGTTCCGCGAGATGTTCACGGCGAGAAGCATCTTTGGAGCTTTTGGGTCTGCGCCCATGGTTCGGTTTACCGGAGGCTGTTTCCCAAGAGCACCGCGATGAACTCCAAGGCCATGGTGAACGAAATAGAGGAGATGGGCCGGCGACTCGCTCTTATTCATTCGCAGCGCTTCAAGAGGGTTCTCCTCTTCGACAACGCCGCACCCCATCGGGAACAAGTAAGCACGGATAAGCTTGGCCAGCTGGGCTACGTTCACATGCCTCACCCACCGTATTCGCTGGACATCTGTCTATGCAACTGCCACTATTACTTGAGCCTACAGGACTTCCTGGTGGGAAGGGACACAAGAATCCAAGCAGTCCTTGACAACCATATCGAGCTGTTGATCAACACCAGGCTCAAGCAGTTCTGGAAGGATGGGATCAGGAAGTTGGCTGAGCGATGGCAGCAAGGTCCTTGCCCTTAATGGCAAATACACTCCTCAGCATCGTTGAGTTGTAATTGAGTTATAAGGAGATAAAGATTTTTTTCATTTTGTTTCATTACTTTTGGCCCCCCCCCTAATATTTAAGGTCAACAGCATGTACACTATCAGTCACATAAAAATCGAAGCGATCTAGTCGATGGCATGGCGTGAGCTACTGTTTTAATGCTCTACATAATAGTCGCTCATACAAAAAAAAATAGAACCAAATTTTAATTTACTATTTTTTCTGAAACTTTTTTATCCAACGCCAAGCGGCTTGTTCACAATTTGGATCAGGTGAATTTAAAAAATTCAAAGAAGTTTGTATTAAGTTACCCTTAAGCAAAAAATAATTCTAAGCTTTTTGAACAGTATCCAGTTTAGTCTGAAGGTCGCTTTTGTAGTTTGGGAGATGTTTAGCTAGATTTTATAAGCGTCAAGCTTGGTTAGTGATGGCAGTACACAGCTGCATAAGTTTATGCTGCATAAGCAAACAGTTCTTGGGGCAATTGGATTCATTTTTGCTGCGTAACTTTCAACTCGAATTTCCTTCAAAGTGATGCAATTTTAAGCTGATCTTTTTTAAGGTTCGCTTGTGGATTGTAACTATGAGGAAATTAACAAGTGTTGTGGTCAAAGAAATGCAACGTGATACTCGAGAAAAACTTAATAGAACGAGAACGATATTATTTTATCACTGCGCCTCTTTTTGAGGCTGTGTTAGATTATTTGCTTTCTACAAATGGCACATTAAGAACCTAAAAATCTAAGCGAAATTTTAGAAAATGACAGCAAAAAGATTATTGATCAAGTGATTTTAGGAATAAAATAACTTTTTCCCAGAACAACTGAACATCGCACTAAGATGCACGTTCACGGCAACATTACTGTTAAGGCTTTCAAATTCAAGTGATTCAAACTATATCTAACATGCTCTTTATATCTATTAGAGCGTGAGTTTTACAGACGCATAAAAGTTTTCGTCTAGGTTAATGTTGAGGAACGTTGCACTATCGGTTATCGAGTTGGCATTCGTGTAGTTTTGTGCTCAGCGGGCAGCATTATCTATAGGCAAATCGTGAATTCGATAACTAATAGAAAAGGAATCGAGAGAAACCATCTATTGATGCCTAAAACCTAGCGGGGTTATTCTCTACAGTCAACTCAATTCCGCACCACGTTTGACAACAGCGCACAAGAAAAAAGCCCTGGAATTCATCAAGTCACGGAACAAAACTCGTTCTTGGACTAATGGTAAGGCAGATTTTTCTTCTCGTTAGCTATTACGCTAATTTTCTGACATGGCACAAAGCGGCTCGTGGGACACCTTGTGCTGGGTGGTTATCCGCCTAGGTAGGAAGGCGGATAACCACCCAGTACAAGATGCCCCACGAGCCGCTTCCTACCAAGGCGGATAACCACCCAGTGCAAGATGCCACATAACCGAATTGCATCGGAATTGGTTTTCCTCGATTCACTACAGGGGTAGAAGACACCAATGTTGCATAAAATTTTAACTTTCGTACAACAAAAAACGTTGTGTAGGGTCGTTCTATATGGTGACCCCCCTAGCCGCTCAGCGTCCATTTCATAGTTCAATTAACCTTCTCCGGTGAAAAATGCTCGATGGACCAGATGGAATACGGTATTGCTGAAAGGCCTTTCGCGAAGAGAAGAAATTTTTTCCAAAAAGGAATTTTAGGGGCGACACAGTTGACACAGTTGAGCGAGACATTCCACACAGGAGAAAACACTCGAGTGCGTTCACTTGAGCAAAGATGGGCGTCTACGAGAACAGAACCAGCGAGTGTTACAGGCTTACTTGCTCTCTTTCACAACCTTTCAACAGAACAGCGCCCCCGTGCATGCCGGCAGATCCACAATGGACTTCTTCAGAGCCCATTCAATAGAGATTCTCGACTGGCCGCATATTCTTCAGATCTCATTCCAACGGAGAACATTTGCGGGCGACTTGTAGGAAGGATTTTAAAAATAGCAGTGCATATTCGACTTTTGAAAGACTTAAAGCTGCAATTCTTTACACGTGGGACGATGCTCCTTCTGAGTAATTCGATTCCATGTAACTCACTGCCAACCAGACTATCAGACTTAGATGTAGCGGTGAATTGCTAACGACCCATTGATTACTTCTCACTGATTGTTTTATATGTAATCATTATATTTCTTTCTCGGTGGCGTTATACTTTCCAGGAAGCGAATGTAGAGTGCCTTTTACACATTCGTTTTATTTCTGGCAGATTTCGCTTAAACCTTTTACTTCTACTTCCTTGTCTGTGTTGCATTTCCTAGTTTAGTTGTCAGGCTGATCGCTGTCGAATAATTTTCAAAAATATGTAATTTTGAGGTGTCCATATGTTTTCCGGATGCTGCATATATACAATTCAACTTTAAACTGGACAATTTTCGTTTAAGCACTTTTCAAGTGGAAGTGTCTAAAGTCAAAAAGCACTAAACGCTTTAAAGCAAGCATAAAATAACCCTCATATATTTCAAGAAAATTTATGCGAAAAAGTACTTGAAAGCTCACAGCTTGTCTTCTTCACATAATCTACAACTTTCGATTGATCGTAGAATTTCTATTACTTTGACCACAGCAGTGCTGTGTTTTAGGCGCATTATAAAGTACTTTGACTCGAAAAGTAGCTTGCGTGAAGAAATCGTGCTGTGAACTCGTTCAAAACACAGCAGTGATTATTTGATTGATTGTGTAAACGCAGTGAAACTATACATTGTAGAATGGTGGCGTACTTTTTCTGTTCCGTTTTTCTTCCTTCTTTTTTCTTTTCTTCTATTCTATTTTCTTTTTGATACTTTGACTGCTTCCAAATTTATACGCATGTAAACAGCAATTGCGCTATTTCAACAATCAATGTAATGTATACGACGAATGCGTGGCACAATCTCTCTCCATAGCGTATCAGCAATTTAATTAATCTCGTACACGTAAGGAAAAACACAAACATAAAAACGTGTTCATCCCAACTGTAGACGCTATGATTTACGTAGTGCCCATTTTATTTTTAAAGTGTCCTGCTTCAAATTAAAAAGTGACCAGTTTAAAATGAAAATGGCATATATACACTTTTCACACAAAATTTAACACTCTTCTAAGCATAAGTCTTGGGGCTTCTGCAATAGAAGTGAACATCTTACAAATTTAAGCGAGCTTTTCACAGGTTAAAGTGCCAACTCTGCAAAATGGTTAGAATATTTTTTGTTTCGGAGAGACTGAGAGTATAACTTTATTTGAAGTTTTTCAGCCAATTACCCAATGGGTGTATAATTTTTTTTAGTAAAAATTATAAACTAAAGGTTCCTTTAAACAAGGCAGCACTCATTTAGTGCATTAAAAGAAGAGATTGCGCCACTCAGTTATCTCGTTGAGATTTTTATTTGATTGGCAGAGTAATGCTGTTTATATGAACATGTCAATATCCACACGAACTGAGGAAAAGTTGTGTTGTTCGGAAGTCATTTTTGTCCTTTCATATCTTTTCTTTGCGCCTGTAGCATTGCCGTGCGCTCGTAAAACTTTCGAATATTCGGACTGCTTCGAGTGCACGCGATTATCGAACATTCGAATTCGAATGTATCCGAAAAGTGCAGTATTTCTTAATTTTCGAATATCAACGAAAATTAGTGGAGGCCTAATTGAATAGGTCATTTGAGCTCATCCGTATTTCCTAGACATGAGTCAACTCTCTCTCTTGGCTCCTTGAAAAGTCAAAGTGCGGCTGAAGTCTGCGTTTTTATTTCCTTTGAACCACCCTAAGGTGCTTTTTCACTCAGAAATGGATCGGCTCCGAGATCGAGTAAGCAGCGCACTTCGAATCGAAGATCATAAACTCGTTCGGGAATTGCTCGCCGAATGCATAGGGACATTCTTTCTTTTGGTGAGCCAAGACCTCGCCTCATCAAAACATGCAAATTTTGAAATTTTTATTCGTTTTCAGCTAATTGGTACCGCCGCAAACGTTCAAGCTGCCGCCGCTGCTGGTGGAAACATGACATCTTGTCACATCGCTTGGGGGATTGGCTTCATGTTTGCCGTATATTTGTCTGCAAGTGTTTCAGGTGAGCGTCTGAAATAAAGTTTAGGCAAACGATTTCCTATCGAAAAAGATAGAAGGTAAAGGTCGACGCTAATCAATTCCTCTCTGGGATTGGCCACATACAGTCCTTTGGGTGATGTCATAGCGCCGGTATTCAATCAACTGCAATCCGTTGATCGTTGGATTGTTCGAAATGGCGCCTGCAACGTCTCTGCGTTTCCTTCTGTCCAGCTTCGGCGCTAGGTGGTTGGCCATTGACTTCACGGCCAAAATACACATATCTGAAGCATTCGGAGATGTTCGCTCCTTTGAGCGAGTATGGGGGAAAAACGGGGGAAAACCGTCCGTTGCTCATGAACATTGTCTTTGTAAGATTCAGCTGCTGTGCAGCGTTCCCACATACACGATTGAGGTCGGCCTGCATTCACTCCGGCTGGCTAATGCTCGGTGTTATGAGCACGACGTCGTCAGCGAAGCGAAGATGGTGCAGTTGCCACCCGTCAACCTTCACTCCCATATCTTCCCATTCTAGTTCGCTCATTACGTTTTCGAGGGTGGCGCTGAAGCTTCAGGGATATGGTATCCCCTGCCGAACCCCTCTCTTCACGTCGATGACGTCTTGTTGTAGAATGGTGAGATCTCGGTCCTGAATCCACTGTACAGCTCTCGAAGGACTCTTATGTGCTGAGTAGAAACGCCCTGAGTGAGCAGGGCTTCGAGGATCGCTTCAGTCTCAACGGAGTCGAATGCCCTCTTCTGGTCGATGAGCGTATAATATAGCGGCAGCTTGTACAGTACCGGACATACCGCTGCGTCCAACAAACACAAGCGGCGCAAATAATGAGAAGCGGCGCAAAAGGGCGCCGGAGAGCGCCGTTTTCCGCTCGCCACGCGCCGCGTCTGAGGCGATTCGCGTTAGTGCGTCCTCAACTTCTGGACGTTAGACTGAATGAAGGAGCTTATCCAATGCGTTCGGATGACCTACTGTTTGGAACTAACATCCGGCATGGCGCGCGCTCTCAACAATGAATGTAGGCCGGCAGAATCAATCGAGTGGGCGCGACCACTCGCAGAGTGACGTTAGGCTGATGGGTTGATGGAAGGAGCCTATCCATGCGTTCGGACAAGCATGGCCTATTGTTTGGAACTAACTGCCGGCATGGCGCGCTCTCTGAACAATGCATATAGGCCCGGCAGAATCAATCGAGTGGGAGCGACAACCTGTAGAGCGAGCGACAGCTTGAACAGTGAGCGCATGGGGAGTTTTAACGAAAATTCCAAGCCTCCTACTGATGCATTGCTCTAGGACTGTCCAGCTTGCATCTGGAGTGCGCCGTGAACAATGCATATAGAATCGAACCTATCAATCGAGTGGGCGCGACAGCTTGTAGAGTGCGCGTTTAGGGAGTTTTATCAGAAATCCCTAGCCGCCCTACTCAGGAGCTGCTCTAGGACTGTCCAGCTTGCATCTGGAGGCGCCGTGAACAATGCATATAGAATCGAACCTATCAAACGAGTGGGCGCGACCACTCGCAAATTGCACGCGCGGGAATGTTTGGAGCGCGATAACTCTGTCAATTGTGAACCCTTCCGATTGTAGCTTGTGGATTTTGTAGAGAGTAAAAAGCTCTAGCAGCTCGCCAAAGCACAGCTACGTAGCCTAAGAAACGATAAAGTTATGGTGGTGCAAAAATGCAGGTCAGGCTTGTACAACCAATTTTTTTTCGATTTCAGGCGATCACTGCGGGAAGAGGCGATTAGCTTACGACCTACAAATGCAGGGGCAAACAGATCACTTAACCTACGTTATAAGAACGTGCCTACTGCTCTCCAGCTGCCTAACCTGCCTTAGTTACAGCTGCCGCTTTAGAGCGGCGGACGGCAACAGTAAAGATTCTTCCGCCCTTACTCCTTCGAGTTTTGAGTTTTTGGCACTTGCAATAACATCATTCGATAGAGCTCAATGAGCTCTATCGAACGGTGTCAATCTCGACCAATTTTGGAGGTATCGATTTTTTGACAATTTTGCATCGGGGGTGAGGCCGCAGCGGAGTTCCGATGATGTCACCGAAAGCCAATATTTTGGAATCTGGCCAAGTTGGACACTATTCGATAGCGCTTTTGATGGTGAATGGAACGTTTTTACGTAGAGTGGCTAGAATTGTGATGTGAGCGAGAAAGAGCGAGGAGAACATGACCATTGCTGTGCTAAATTGTGCGCGCGGCGTCTTCTGAGCGCGATAGCTCTGTAAAGTATGAACCTTTCCGGTTGCAGCTTGTGGATTTTGTAGGCAGCAAAATGTTCTAGTAGTGTGCCAAACACGGTAATGTAGCTTATGCTTGGACAAAGTTACAGCGCTGCGTAAATCCAGGTTAGCCTTGTGTGACACGATTTTTTCCAAATTCAGTCGAGATCTATGGAAAGACGCGGAGAGCTAGCATCTTACAAATACGCAGGCAAGCAGAACGCTTAAATTTCTTTACGAAAACGTGCTCACAACTATCTATCTTATTAAATTGCCTTAGTACCAGCTGCCGTTTTAGAGCGGCGGGAGCAAAAGTGAAGCTTCTTCCGCCCTTAATCCTTCCGGCTTTGAGTTTTCGGCACTCTAATGACACCGTTCTGTTCATATCGATGAGCTCTATCGAACGGTGTCAATCTCTGCCAGTTTTGGAAAAATCGAATTTTTGACAATTTCGCGTCGAAGAAGAGGGCGCCGCTCTAGGTCGCGGCAGAGGGTGATGACGTCATCGAAAATCGATTTTTCCGCACAGGGCAAATTGGTTACCATTCGATAGAGCTTTTCGCGGTGAAGCTAATGGTGTTATTGGGGGTATCGAAAACCCAAATATGGTTGAGTAAGAGGGCAGGAAACTTCAACCGTTATGTCCGCCGCCCTAAAACGGCAGCTGGTACTAAGGCAATTTAATAAGCTAGGGAGTTGTGAGCACGTTTTCGTTTTCGTTTTTCTCTATCGAATGGTAACCAATTTGGCTCCGTTCGGAAAAAATCTATGTTCGATGACGTCATCGTCCCTCTGCCTCGGCCTTGAGTGGCCTCGATGCGAAATCGCCAAAAAATCGATTTTTCCAAAATTGGTCGTAATTGAGACCGTTCGATAGCGCTTTTCATGCTGAACAGAAAAGTACCATTGCGACTGTTGAAAACTCAAATCTTGGCGAGTAAGTGCGCAAGAAACTCTAACCGCTAACTTCCGACGCTTTAAACTGGCAGCTGAGGCGTCGTGAGCACGTCATCGTAAGGTATCTTAGGCGTCCTGTTAGCTCACGCATGTTAAGCGCGTTAGCTAGCTGCGTCTTCCCGCAGTGGTTCACCGAAATCGGAAAAAATGCGTCACACAACCCGCGTCTGCATCTTCGCATTTCTGTAACATTGCCTCTTCTTAAGCTACGCCACTTCTACTTTGGCATACTACTAGAACATTTTACTGCCTTTAAGAGTCACGAGTTGCAGTCGAAACGACCGAGCTACTGCGCTCTAAACACGCCCGCATGTGCAATTTAGCACAATAACGGTCGATGTTCTCCCTGCTCTTACTCGCCAAGACTACTCGTAGCAGCACTGTTCAATTCAGCACGAAAAGCTCTTTCGAATCTTAACCAATTTGGCCCCGGTTCGGAAATATCGATTTTCGATGACGTCATCACCCTCTGCCGCGACCTAGAGCGGCGCCCCTTTCTTCGACGCGAAATTGTCAAAAAATCGATTTTTCCAAAACTGGCCGAGATTGACACCGTTTGATAGAGCTCATAGAGATAAGAGAACGGTGTCATTGCGAATGCCGAAAACTCAAAACCGGAAGGATTAAGGGCGGAAGAAGCTTCACTTTTGCCTCCGCCGCTCTAAAGCGGCAGTTGTAACTAAGGCAGGTTAGGCAGCTGGAGAGCTGTAAGCACCTTCTTGTAAAGTACGTTAAGTGATCTGTTAGCCTATGCATTTGTAGGCCGTCAGCTCATCGCCTCTTCCCGCAGTGATTACCTGAATTCGAAAAAAAATTGGTTGTACAAGCCTGACCTGCATTTTTGCACCACCACAACTTTATCAGTTCTTAGAGTTATCGCGCTCCAAACACTCCCGCGCGTGCAATTTGCGAGAGGTCGCGCCCACTCGATTGATAGGTTTGATTCTATATGCATTGTTCACGGCGCCTCCAGATGCAAGCTGGACAGTCCTAGCGCAATACTTGAGTAGGAAGGCTAGGAATTTTCGTTAAAACTCCCCATGCGCTCACTGTTCAAGCTGTCGCTCGCTCTACAGATTGTCGCTCCCACTCGATTGATTCTACCGGGCCTATATGCATTGTTCAGAGCGCACGCCATGCCGGTAGTTACTTCCAAACAGTAGGCCATGCTCGTCCAAACGCATTGGATAAGCTCCTTCATTCAGTTTAACGTCCAGAAGTTGAGGACACCGCGCACTAACGCGAATCGCCTCCGACGCGGCGCGTGGCGAGCGGAAAACGGCGCTCTCCGGCGCTTTTTGCGCCGCTTCTCATCTTTTGCGCCGCTTGTGCTTGTCGGACGCAGCGGCATGTCCGGTACTGTACTCTCGCGACAATTCGATGAGCTTCGTAATGGTGTGAATGTGATCGATCGTGCTGAATCCTTTCCGAAATCTTGCTTGTTCGCATGACTGTTCTTCGTCCAGCGTTCTGCTGATCCCATTCAGGGTGACTCGAGTAAACAGCTTGTAGACTACGGACAGCAGGCAGATCGGGCGATAGTTGCCAATGCCGGCACGTCTCCCTTCTTGTACAGCAAGACGGTCCTGCTGGTCTTGAACTCGTATAAGGCCTGTTCAAATGCTTTGATATAAAAAATATGCCATCTTCCAATCAAATTGGACATCCTTTAAAGCAAGCCTAAGGCATATAAAATCAATCTGAACAAGTCAAATGAGCCTTCTTCACCACAAACTAGAGACTCTCCAATTGGGTTGAAATATCTTCTGCTCAAGAAAAATTTAGTGGAACTTTATTTGAAAAAATTTCAATTCACCTGTCCCAAGATTGTTTAACAGAACACTGTCTGAAATTCTATATAAGTTAAAGTTAAAATTTTATGACCAACATTAAACTAAATTTTGTTTTAGAGTGAAGGAAACAACAATGTTTTGTGAGTTAAAAAAGGACCGCCTCATGTTTTCGACTAAATGAACGCTATTTTTGCGTGATTGTCATTCAAAATTCTGTTTGTATGGAGTAAGACAAATGTAAAAGGTACTATAAAATCTGTTATAAAAAATACACATATCATCATGGTCCTGTTTCAAACAAGCATTTACACTGTTAATCAATTAAGAACCGCGATGATCCAGTCGCATGGCGCGGCATCTTCTATTAATACTCCAAATGATTTCTGCCTTTGTGCGCTTTGAAGCAAAATTTAATGCATATTTTCCCTAAAATAATAAAATTTTTACAAAATTTCAAATAGTGTGTGAGCTTATTCAAATTTAAAACTTTTTAAAGAAAGTTGCGACAAATTTTCCTTAGACAAAAAATGTTTTAAGTTTTTTGGAGAGTCTATTGTTTAACTTGGAAAACGCTAGATTTGGTTATGAGGATATTCAGTTTGATGTCAAGAGCCGATTTGAACCGTATCCATTCTGTTTTTTTTTTCATTTTTCACTACTAGGAGCTCTAAAATTTTGCCACAAACTTTCTGACAGGCAGAATGATGTTTAGGCCTTCGAAAACGTAGAATAGGAACTTACCGTGTCAAGATCCCTAGAAGAGAAAAATTGAAGACACGTATTAAGCTTAAGAATTCACTGCTGGATTGTTAATGCAATTGAGGGTTATTGAATGTGTCATTCCTAATTGACGCGGAGTTTTTGCTAATCGTAACAGTTTCGCCAGTTTCTGAACACCATCACACAGCGTTTCTTTTAACACACACGAAACATTTGGGAGGCACTATGATTGGTTTGAACAGCCCTTAAAATTTTCGATGTTTTGAATGGTTTTTTTTAATAAGTCGCAATCTCAAACGAAACATCTAATGCTTTTCGAGGTGTTTTTAGTGCATCATAGTTTGGCTTTGCCATTCCCTACAGGCGATTGGATGCAGTTGCCGCAGAAGTCAGTGGATTATTTTTTATTTTTATTTTGGCGGTTTTCAGGTGCTCATCTGAATCCTGCCATTTCTGTTGCTCAGTTTATACTCGGTAATATTTCGGCATGGAAGGTTATTATGTACTCTATCGCGCAACTGATTGGCGCCTACCTTGGAACCGCCGTCAGCTACTTTGGACATCACGGTACCGCTTTTCGTGCTTCAACTTGCTTTATCTGTGAGAGGCCGAGAGCACTGTACACCTACATGCGAGAGAAACGTTGCCAGCTTTGTCGGTCTTGTCAGACCTCTGAAATCTCGTCTGGTAGCCTATACGGGATCGTACGACTGATACGGGCATGAAATAGCTCCACTAACACTGCGCCTCCTCGTTTCTGCCTTCGAGTCTACTATTTTAGTTCTGCTAAGGCTTATACCCTGCCAGATCGTAGGCCTTCAGGCAAAAATGCTAGTCATTTCACAGCAATCGAGTTGTGTATGGTTGCCTTTTTGTCCTTCAGCAGTTAAATGTTCTCATTACTTTTGGGTGTTCCCTTAATGTATGGCAAAGAGACGGCCACTTGACTGCCAAAAAAAACGAGGAGAAGGATTGGGATAGAAGAGCAAGTGTAGGAAGATTGTGCAAAGTGACTATAAAGTATGTTCCGCAATTTTCTGATACTTGTTTCTAGGAGTAGACGGTCTCTTGAGGATGCTGTACATAACGTTGCAGTGCGTTTTGTTACGATAAAAGCAATAAAACATCTTATCCCCTAATAGCCTTTCTACCATTCTCTTCAGGCTCGCTTTTTTGTCTGTAAAAAACACTGCAACTATTTGCAAGAAAGGTCCACATCAATGGCAGTACTGTAAGGAGGATTGTGGGCAGTGCAAGCAACGAGGACACCATCATCCGCTTCCGGCAAGAACGGGCAGACCTCGGACCGTCGGCGTTCCTCGCATCCGCAATAAGGATAAAGGATAAAGGACGGCGTTCTGGTCTCAATCCCTTCTGGTATGCGTCAGCGCACTCTACTTCTACAGGATGTCGCGGAGGAGACATGAATGCGTATTTGGCCATACAATGCCTTGCGGTGGCCAGCCGATGAACAAGTCAGCGCTTCATCCTTCCCAGATACGTCTGGTACCAATTCACCGACCCCGGAGGGATGGAAGGCTTGGTTGGCCTGGGCGGAAAATCCGAACCAGAAACCTGGTGTCAGGTGCATGCGACAGTCAGTCGCTCCTCCTCCGACTGCGCTATACACACCCGCAATGCGCATCCGCAATATAATCAATAACAAAAAAAGAGACAGAGGACCGACGGAAGTCAGCCTGAGCAAAAATTTTATTCGACGTACACATCTCACCGCGAAGCACTCAGAACATTCTCAAACAAGCGCTGGACTTCGCAGTTGTCGATCCTCTCGTTGACATACCTTCAATGAGGGCTAGGCTAAATTTTTTTTAAAAACTCGTCGACTTCTTTCATGACGGCCGCTCATCGGACGACGAGACTGACGAGAAATCCTTCACTGCTGCTGCCCACAGTTGAAGCGATCGTCAAGCGCCGCGAAGCCTGCACGCGTGCAAAATAAGATCACTTTGAACAAATAATTAGATGCTCCACTAATAAAAATGATATCAGAATATCTGTTATCGTCAATTACGACGAAAAACGCAGCGAACTATACTTTTTAGCCACCCAGTATAATGGACATCAGCATTAGAGAAGAGCAACAGTGTGTAGAAATAGCTTTTGAGAGATGTCCGACACCAATGCTAGGAAACAGGACGAGTTGAAAGGAGTTGCGGTTGAAGCTCAAACTTGTTGTATTCGCCTCTAATGCTTCTGGAGGCGGAAGAAGTTCTATCTGCTTTTTCAGATGATCTCTGGAAGTTGGATGGCGGTAATCGACAAGTTACTGGAAGGCAAGGCACAGCCGGTCTGTTCACAACGTTCCCCACAGCATACATGAGCACTTGGGGAAGCCTTCTTGACCAGGTTTTGACTTTCATTCAATGTGAATTTCTCACTTTGAATTTTTATATCCGCTTAGTGATGCCTAATTATTTCTCGAAAAGAGTAAAATTAGCTCGCCGTTACTGATGACAAAATAAATAAAAAATAGTGGAAAAAAGACTGCACATAAAGAAAGGTATAGACCATTTTCACATCAAATTGGACACTCTTCGAAACAAGCATGACGCCTTTGAAATCAAACTGAACGTCTTCCAAATCAAATGAGTGTCGGGTGGCGCATGTCCTCACACTCCTGTTTCATACTCGATTACAATATTTGTTTCTTTGACAAAAATTTAGAAAAACATAAACTTCAAAGAGCTAGGCCTAAACTTTTAAATTTTTTAAAGTTCACCTGCCGCTATAAGTGAACACGTTGTTTGAAACTTCGAAATAAAAAATGAAAATTGTCTTTTTTAAATGAAAATTAGTAAATTAAACTTTGTATTAATGCCGTGGAAAGCAGCAACCATACAGCGTACTAGAAAAAGAGATCGTGTCATGCAATCAAACAGAATGTTGCGATTCAATTGTTAGGAAAAATTCTGTTTACGTGGAGTAACACACCTATAAAAACACGCATCTCCTCACACTCCTGTTCCAAGTGAACATTTGCGCTGATAACCAATTAAAAACCGTGACGATCTAGTCTAGTGCATGACGCGATCTCTTCGTCAAATGTACTAAATGATCGTTGCCTTTGTTCGCTTTAATACAAAATGTAAATCATTATCTTTCTTGAAAATTAAATTCTGTAAAACCTCAAACATTGCTCTCCCTTATTCTTGATTCTCTTATTGCACCAGTTCATTAGACAAATTCCAAAGAAAGTTATACTAAATTCACCTTCAACAACAAGGAGGAGTGGAGAAGGATCGTTTTGATCTGGAAGGCCTTCACTTTAGTTTCAATGGCATCAATCTTGTCTGAAAGAGTGTCCAATTTGTCCAGTTTTTTAATGGTGCCTAATTTAAGTGAAATGGTTAAAAGTCCTCATATGTTTGCTGTTTGAACATCGAATTTCCCATCTCTATAGAAACATTCCAGATTATCGGCACTGCGATTCTCGCCGGCCTCATTTGCCTGATCACCGATAAGCGACACAGAATTCCGAGCGGCTTCGTGCCACCGTTGGCCGGAGCCATAATGTCTATGGTACGGTGGCCATTGATTGACTGCGCTACCCATTCAATCAAATCAATGCGGCCGACATGATTGTTCAGGTGGCAATGACTTTCGGTGCCAATGGCGGTTTCGCCATCAATCCGGCTCGTGATCTTGGACCTCGGCTATTCACCTTGTGCGCCGGCTACGGCTGGGAGGTGTTCAGGTTCGTCATGCGGTCGCTACTAAGCCTTCGGCTTCTAATTTGAGTTGATAACACTGAGCCGTGAACAGTCGTCGGTCTCAAAGAACGGCGATGTGTCTCCGTCTGTGATAATTGTTCAGCAGCCTTGGCAGCGATTTTGAACGAAGTGGTCGCCTCTCGCGAACAGAAAACACTGACATTAAGGGTCTCACGCACATATAACTGCTTCACGCGGTCGTTTACTTGCTGGTTACGCGGGTTCTCCAAAAAAGCAGCAGTCAAGAACCGGATTTTTAGTTCTCCTCCAAACTTACAACAACTCGCGCTGCGCCATCTTCTCTAACTGTAGCACATGTGCTGTGAAAAACGTAAATAGAAGGGAGAAATATTAGTACAGTTTCTGAACTTTTTCTGGATAGGAACTTCAAACGAGTGACTGCAAAAATGTTTGGACCAAGAAAGCTACTGTCAGGAAGGGCATGAGTATATATTTACTGCCTGTTTTCTCTGTTCGAAGACATATTCACCGACCCTCCGTGATTCCACAAAAAAAACTATCTTTGTAATCTGTCACAACGATGTTTTGTTGCGATCAGAACTTCTAGCGCCAGGCGGGACTCAAACCCGCACCTCCCTCTGACCGGGCGGGAATGCTCTACGCCATTACACCACCGGCGCCGTTAGATCGGACGCAACATCCACACCTCGTGGGACCGGTCAGCACTCACCCGTATCCGGGATGCTTGTCCTAAACTTCTCCCCTCTTGAAACCTCGGCATGGTGAGCTAGTATATTGTCGGTATGCCGGGCGTGGTTTTTTAGGTAGATCTTTATAGTGGTGGCCTGAAGTTTCGACTTTTTTGTCGTCTTCAGAGGGTTGAAAGTTTAGCACGTGTTTAAAACCATTCCCACATCGAAATGGACACATTCCAAGTCAAACTGGGCACTGTTCGAAACAAATTGGACGTTCTTCTAAGCTATCCTAAAGCTTTTGAGACCAAGATGAACGTCTTCCAAATCGGAACGAGCCCCTTACAAAGCAGCATAAACTGGACTGTCAAGTGGTTGATTTTTATCGCAGGTGGAAACGTCTTGCCTTACTAAACGCGTCCAACCGAGGGCTGTCCTGTTTGTGGTTCAAGTGACTTTTCTAATCAAATTAGACACTCTTTTAAGCATATGGCGACGCTTTTGAAATCAAACTGGACATATTCTGAATAAAAATAAGCTTTTTACAAACTAAACTGGAAACTCTCCCAAACCAGAAACTTACAAGAGCGGTCAATGAAAGTCCCGTGGCAATTTTCAAAGTGACCTATTAAGGGTTGTAGGGGGTTGCGTGAGAAGCACCATAGTGGTTTTCAAATTTTCTGCGTACACATGGATAGGTCAAAAATTGCAAAAAAAAACCGTATCGCTTCAGTGCGGGTCGATAAAGCAAAACAGACGTCTGGAACTGCCATGTTGTGATTAGAATCTAACATGTAAAAGGTTTGGGGCTGGAACAGTAGCGGAATTACAGCGAACTCACAATTTGCTTGTTAGCGATACAGTCCGAAGCGGGACATTGAAATGCGCCGCTCTGAGCTGGATGTCAGCGACTGGGCTGCCGATTGGGTGTGGGGGCACTCCCCACGAGGATGGTCATGGTTTCGGATCCGGGGATTGGGGTTCTGCATTGTTGGGCTTGCTCATTACTCTTTTTTGTAAAGTGTATCTTGAACACTGTAGTGTACCACGCTAACGTTATAACGTTATCTCATCCAGTTTGATACGATGTAACAATGATGCTGCCTATTTTCCCCCTACTTTCTGCTAATTGAAGGTGTAGAGACTTGTACTCCCACGGCTCTGGAGATCAAAAGCAATTTTTGCCCATACTTCGTCTTGAAGGTTAATTGAGGCGCTGATCACAAAAAGTTTCACATGATCGCGTGATCCCGCAATTTCATGAGTGATCAGGGTTATTAATGTCGGTACGTAGAATCTCTTTCTTTAGCTATGTGATCAGGCTTGCTTTCCAATTTTCTACTTTGAGATAGAAAGTAGAGTGGTGCCACTGGAAACTGCTCGCTTCTGGGAGCTAAGCCAAACATGGACATTCGAATGCAGGCGACAGGCCCGTGACAGGCCGGCCTACGAACAACCTAATGTCACATCGTATGGGTGTATGTCAGTTCTTGTTTTCGGAGATAGGGCTACGGCGTCCGCGGGAGCCGGCGCGCACTGGCAAAGCCCGGCGAGCGTAAGAAGTCTGAAGGTCCCTGGTGCGAGGACGGCATCGGGGGCAACTGAGCCAATCCGAAAGTCCCGTAACGTAAGCAGGACCCGCGTAGCAACGCTGAATGTGGGTACGTTGACGGGCCGCTCGTGCGAGTTGGTAGAAGCACTCAAGCGTAGAAGAGTTGATTTCTGTGCGGTACAGGAGACGAGGTGGTCCTGCCGCAAGTCAAGGAACATAGGGCGAGGCCTCAAGGTCGTTCTATGTGGAAGTCCCAGGACCACCAGCGGTGTTGGTATAATCGTCTCTGAACGTTTCCGAGACTCGATTGTAAGCGTCGAGCGCTTTGACGATCGATTGATGAAGATCGTTGTCGCCGCTAAGGAGCGACTCTTCCACTTCTTCTCTGTGTATGCTCCGCAGACTGGCTGCTCCGATCAAGCCAAGGATAGGGTTTGGAGCCTACTTGAGGAGAAGAGCTGCCATGGTGGAGTCGGCTATGGGTTGCGTAACACAGATGGTGAGCGTATCCTTGAATATGCGGAATAGCATAACCTCACCATAATGAACACCGTGTTTCGAAAACGCGACTCCCACCTTATCACGTTCTATAGTGGGAATATCAAGACGCAGATAGACTCCGTCCTTGTGAGAGATCGTGACCGAAATCTCGTCACAGACGCGAAGATTAAACGGTCGCCCCGTAGCGTCGTCCGCTGATCTGTACTTTGAAGATCGCCTCTCCAAGGGTGCAGCAGGTTGAGCGATGCGGTGCTGCAAAAATCAAGTGGTGGCGAATGAGAGAGAAGAAAGCAGCTGTGATTTCTCGCGTACGGTTACCGACAATCACGACTGTCGACGAAACTTGGAAGAAAGCGACCGACGCGATTCTTCAAGCTGCGAGGTCAGAACTTGGCACTACGAAGCCTGGACGACGAAAGGTCGACATGCAGGCATGGCTGTGGACGAACGATGTGAAAGAAAAGGTTCGAGAGAAGAAAGCGCTTCATCATGTGTTTCTCGGCGACAAGACCGCCAATAATTGGCAAAAGTACCACGAAGCGAAAAAAGCTGCCAAGAAGGCTGTGGCCGTAGCAAAAGCCACTCATTACAATGATGTCTACGAAAAGCTTGAGTCGCTCGATGTTGAGCGGTATTTGTACCGACTTGCGAAAAACCGTCATCGCCAATCCGAGGATATAGAGAAGTTCTTTGGCATCGATGACGAGAACGGCCATCTTCTGACAGAGCGCAAAAAGGCGAAAAAGCGATGGTGCGATTATCTTGAGGGAATTTCGACTGAAGAGTTCCCTCATCCGGCCGTCCCTTCTGTGGCTCCTATCCACGGTCCCGTCCACAAAATCACTGTGGAGGAAACTGACGCGGCTCTGAGGATGATGAGACCGGGCAAGGCGACTGGTCCAGATGACTTGCCAGCTGACTTATGGAAGTCGAAGTTCTGGTACTCTGCTGAGTGGTTGGCCAGGTTTTTCAACCAGGTTGTAGCGGAGAAGAAGGTGCATGAGTGTTGGTGCCAAAGTACGACGATCCCGATTTGGAAGAAGAAGGGCAGCCCCGCAGACTGCTCAAATTACCGTCCGATTCGGTTGCTCGCGCAAGATCTTCGAGCGAATCCTCGATAGCCGAATTCGCGAAATCGTCAAGCTTTCCAGCAATCAGTGCGGCTTCGTGGCTGGTTGTGGCACTATCGATGCCGTACATGTCGCCCGTACTCTGGTAGAGAAGCATCGCGAGAAACAGAGGCCGGTGCATCTTGCCTTTCTCGACTTGGAGAAGGCCTTCGATCGCGTACCGCGTGAAGTTATATGGTGCGCCCTGCTACAACACGGTGTTCCCAAAGAACTTGTAGAGTGGGTGCGAATGCTATACTCTTGTCCAAAGAGTCGTGTGCAAGCGGCAGCAGGAACCTTGACGGAGTTTCCCATCTCTGTTGGAGTGCACCAAGGATCTGCGCTTTCCCCACTCCTCTTTGTTGTCGTAATGGATGCCATTACGCGAGATCTTCAGAAGCCCGTCCCTTGGACGTTACTATATGCTGATGACGTGATGCTCGCCTGCAAAGACAAAGATGAACTCGAGTGAGAGGTGCAAGCTTTGTGCGACCGCCTAGCCATGTTCGGACTCAAATTGAACGTCAAGAAGACCGAGTGTTTCACGACTGACATAAATGAGTCCTGCTCCATTAAGATTAACGGTACTGAGCTTGCACGCACTTCGGTGTTTAAATACTTGGGATCAGCAATAGCCTCTGATGGCAGCATGATGGTTGAAGTGAACTCACGTGTGAGTGCAGCTTGGTCCAAGTGGCGCTCGTTGACTGGAGTACTCTTGGAGACTGGTTGACTGGAGAGACAAGAAGATGCCGGAGCGCTTAAAGTCAAAGTTCTATAAAGCTGTCGTCCGGCCGGTAGCGGTGTACGGAGCTGAGTGTTGCCGTGCGACAAAGGAAAAGAAAAGTCGCCTCAGCGTAATGGAGCAAGGATGGCTAGAGTCACGCGCCTGGACCGCATCTGAAACGAAGCTATTCGGCAGAAGTTCGGTGTCGCGCCGGTAGCTGAAAAGATGCGAGAAGCTCGCCTGCGATGGTGCGGCCACGTCCTGCCTGGAAAGGAATACAGCATCCGTAAGATAGGCCTTAACTTTGAAGTGTCTGGAAAGCAGCCTAAAGGGCGCCCGAAGTAGCGCTGATCTGATACGTTACACAAGGACCTTAAAGTAGCTGGTGTCCACACTGATCTAGCACGGGATCGGCAAAGATGTCGACATGGCACCAGAAAAGCGGACCCCGCCATGAAGCGGGACAAACGCAGAAGAAGAAGAAGAAGAAGATGGGAAGTAGTGTACGAAAAATAGATAATTTAGAAAAAGGAATGGCAGATTCATGGTCAGCTCAAATAGTTTCCGTAGGCGAGGAAAGGCTACATCAGTGATCATGACTCCTCCATCCTTACTCACGACACCCACAGTAACCTACCCTGGTCAGGTGAATTTTCGAAAATGAATACCGTATTCGTGCTCAGCACCCAAAATAACAGTACTGGGCGATGTTTCAGTAAAAAATTTTCGACCTCTCCTCGACTTTAGGAGTCACGATAGCACAACACTGCCAATTATTCTGCTTCCACCCCTTTACTTGCATATACTTACCGTTACCTATTGTACCGTAACACCAAAAGCGTTTGCCAGATTTGTGAACACCTCCCCCAATTAACCATCAAGATAAAGTTTGACGGAATTTTATTCTCTACCTACGAAGTCATGTGGCTTCCTAGAAGCACCTATTTTTGCAATGTTCCTCCCCCCCCCCCCACTACATCAGTATGGAAGAGTGGCTGAGAAAAAATAGGCTGCAAAAAGGCCCAACTACGGGATCAAAAATGATACATTTTGAAAGAGATGGTAGGTTTAGTAAAATTTACAAGCAAAGCGTTCTTTATAGAAAGGCGAAGACTTATCAGCACATCCATGAGGTGGAATGAAGCAACACATCTCGATCGTGCTCGTAAATGAGGTTAAAATGAAGAACATTTCCAAAACAAGCAGAGAACATTACAAAGAATCATAACGTTGTAGCAACTAACAAGAGCTTCCCCGGCGAGACAAGCATGGTTTTTTGAGAATACAAGTAGCTTCGATATGCAACGAAAACCAGACTTTTCATATCCGGCAAGAGGTCAAAAAATAGTTAGAAAATGAAAACGGTGTCTGTTCGAAGTCAAAACGCATTCTACATCTACAAAACGGTGAGTATATGCAAGTAAAGGGAAGGATGCTGAATAATTGGCAGTGTTGTGCTATCGTGACTCCAAAGGTCGAGGAGATGTCGAAAAATCTTTTTCGCCCAAACATCGCCCAGTACTGTTCTTTGGATTCTGAGCTCGAATACGGTATCCGTTTTCGAAAATTCGCCTAACCAAGGTAGGTTACTGTGGGTGTCGTGAGTAAGGATGGAGGAATCATGATCACTGATGTCGCCCTTTCCTCGCCTACGGAAACTACTTCAACTGCTGACCAGGAATCTGCCATTCCTTTTTCTAAATTATCCATTTTTCGTAGACTACTTTCCATTCCAAAGTAGAAAATTGGAAAGCAAGCCTGATACATAGCTGAAGAATGAGATTCTACGTACTGACATTGATAAACCTGATCACTCATGAAATGCGGAATCACGCGATCATGTGAGGCGCTTACCAGTTTTGTGATCAGCGCCTCAATTAGCCTACAAGACGAAGTATGGGCGAAAATTGCTTTCGATGTCCAGAGTCGTGGGAGTACAAGTCTCTATTCTTCGATAAGCAGAGAATGGGGGGAATAGGCAGCATCGTTGTTAAATCGTATCAAACTGGTTGAGATAACGATATAACGTTAGCATGGTACACTACAGTGTTCAAGATGCACTTTACATCGGCAAAAGTGAGTGAGCAAGCCCAACAATGCAGAATCCTCAACCCCCGGATCCGAAACCATGACCATCCTCGTGGGGAGTGCCCCCACACCCAATCGGCAGCCCAGTCGCTGACATCCAGCTCAGAGCGGCGCATTTATGTTTCGCTTCGGTTACTGTGTCGCTTACAAGCAAATTGTGAGTTCGCTGTAATTCCGCTACTGTTCCAGCCCCAAACCTTTGCAGGTTAGATTCTAATCACAACATAGCAGTTACAGACGTATGTTTCGCTTTACCGGCTCGCACTGAAGTGATACAGTTTTTTTGCAATTTTTGACCTATCCAGGTGTACGCAGGAAATTTGAAAAATACTATGGTGCTTCTCACGCAACCACCTACAACCCTGAATAGGTCACTTTGAAAATTGCCACGGGACTTTCATTGACCGCTCTTGTTAGGAAAATTTTAGTCCAAGGAAAATTTAGTATGATTCCCTTTGAATCTTGCATTCTCCTGCCGCAATAGGTGAAATCACTATTTGAATTTTTTATTTTTTATTTTGCCACACAAAATACTAAATTAAACTTGTTTAAAGAGAAAAAAGAAGCAGTCAGGCGTAAGCCTAATTAACAAAGAGGTCGTGCTGTGCTTTCACGTCGACTATCGCGATTTCTTTTTGACTGCTAGTGTAAGTATTGTGATTTGAGTGCCAATGGTAGCAATAAGACGTGCAGACGATAGGTTTATTGAACACTTCTTATTCTCAGACACTGTTGATGGAGTCGAGGGATGGAGTCGGAGTCAAGGGCAGGAGCCGCAGTCGAGCGGGATCCAGAGGCCTGGTGGCCTAATTCAGCAGGTGCGCAGCATTGTCGAGTCCTGCTCGACAATCGAGCGGGACTCGACAATCGACGGTGCTGCGTACCTGGTGCAAGACAGCTGCCTCCTGTAATCTGAGCCTTCGACTAATTGTAAGAAGTGACTCAGCTATAAGAACCCCTCTATCGATTGCATCGAACCTGGTGTTGGAGAACTCGCTAACTCTTACACCTCTTCCCATCCATAAATACGTCCGTCCTCGGACGAGTGCATTACCAAGGGTGGTCGACAGTGATTCACAACGAAAGGAAAAAATAAAATAAAATCTTAAAAATCTCTCCCAAATAGACTACCAAGAGTAAAAGTAAATGGAAAAAGAAAAGAAAAACCCTCGAATTCGTTAGTGTTCTCTTAAGCGATGATGACCGCAAGCGCCAACCACGATCTTCGCATCCTCGGCCCATCGTTCAAAGCGTCCACAGTTCTTAAGGGTGGCTAGAGCCCTGTGGCTGCCTAGGATAGACCGTTCATGCCGGCACTGGTAATGTTCACGTTAATCCTTTTGGGATCGTCTAGGAGCTCCCTGCAGAAACTCCCTATGACGTCAGTCCGTTAGATGAGGACAGCTACATGTCCATCTCCCATCCCTGGACCAAATCCACCATATGGAGTGCGATGCCGCGCTAGGGAGCGTAGTGGAACAGTAGTCGTTGCTGTTCCTTGTAGAAGGTGACAGCTTTAGCGCTAGTAGTTATCTTACAATGTACTTGCACCAGCACGCTTCGTCCTCGTTCCTGTAGAAACCTGATATTCAAGGATAGGAGACTCCCTTGATGTCGACTTAAGACCAACGATATGGTTGGGTTCGGGAGTCAGAGTGGACGGTCATAAGAGGGACTCTCGTGCCTCCGTTCCGTTTATAAGCGTTCCACGATAAAATAGGTAATTGGGTAGGCATTCAGAGCGGTATGAGCTTTGAAGGTGTTGCTGAGGGAAGCTTAGGGAACGTTACGGCTCGTCAGAATGCCATTCACTGCTTTACCGCCGAGCTAGGCGGGTAGAGACGACCGCGGTCAATGAACATGGGGTTGAAGCTGGTTCACGTCCTCGATGACGATGTGTCGTGCCTGTGGAAACCAGAACGCGATGACAACAAAGGCCTGCTCCGGGATCTGAGACGCCTTGTTGCTAATGAGGGCTGTGCATGTAGACATTAACTCCTCGAAAAGCCCTCCTCGACTGGTGGTATTTAACAATGAGGTTGTGGTCATGCAAACGATAGACGGGATTCGTAGTCAAAGCATGACCTCGACAGCATCCTTTGTGGCGTCCGATATTCCTCGCGTTCGTTGTCGGTGGGGTAGAGTGCAGCGTCCGAATTGAACATTAGTGCCTCCAATAGCCGAGATCCATCGCCATATATCTGTTAACGGTATGCCTCCTCGGCTTCCATTCTCTCCCCGCATCGTTCGACGAGTGACTATAAGATTGCAAGTAGATCCACCGACCTCGTAGTGGCTCCTTCAATAAGTGCAGAGTCGGCTACAAAGCGTAGGACTGACAGCTGTCGATAGTCGTCGAGGCGAAACAGGGTATCCGTAAATTGGGCACAAGCCATGTTCGTCGTCGCGGTGACGATCACAAAGTTCTAAGCAGCAGCAGCGACTTGTGCAGCCGGGAAGGCACCGGTGACTGTCTTTTCCGAGCCGTAAGCCGCCTGAATCACCAGGGTTCGTCGGGTGGTTGCTTAGTCCCAATTGCACAGCTCGACGTTGCCCGTACGCAGGTGGAGGGTGGATCCCCTAAAACTGAGTGAAATAGTACGGACTTAGGCGAAGTCAGAAGATTGGAGAGAAGGTAGGCTTCTGTACATCCGTTAAAAGACCGTATTAGCGTTGGTGGAAGAATGAAGGTTCGCTTCGCGAAAAGGTGCTCCTCTGCCAGCAGGCCAAACACTGGATCGGATTCTGAAGGAGCTCTATCCTGAGTGATGGATAAAGCGCCTTCGGGAACGCAGCGCGCTGAAAGAACATGAAAGGGAAAACTAGAAAAACTAGACTATACTCAATGCGATTCTGGTGGTTGAAGCTTTAGGGCGTTTTCCATCCTGTGCCGATTCATAACCGATTCCCTCGCAAGCAGCGATCCACATTCAGATCGTCATACGCCTTTGCTCCAAGTGGACCACCTCTAATATTGTATTCGGGAGTAAGACAACCGACTAAAAGGTCCCAGATACTTAGCTAGTGAAACTAGCCTCGAGGAAAGCCAGAAGAGGAAAAAGGATTTTGGATCGCTGGAAGAGAAAAGAAAAAAGGTGAGAGGAAAAACCCTTGAAAGGTCTGTACATAACCAACTAAGAAGCTCGAATAAGGAAGAAGAAAGGATGGAGAACGAAGGATGAGAGGCAATAAAAGAAAGAACGAGGACAGTAATGTTTTTGAAACAGGAGCGAAAGGAAGGAAAAATACTCACCTTTGCTCGCCGGACCTAACTCGCTGATACCAGTGTGATTTGGGTGCCAATTGTAGTAACGAGACATGCAGACGATAGGTTTATTGACCACTTCATATCCTCAGACACTGTCGAAGTCGAGCGGGGCCCAGAAGCCTGGTGCGAGCCCCTTAGGCCCCGTTTATACTTCGTCGCGGCGCGACGCGACGCCACGCATAGTGGCCATATTGATTGTGCGACGCGATCGATCAATTTGGCCTCATGGCGTGGCCATCGCGTCGCGCCGCGACGAAGTATAAACGGGGCCTTAAGCCGTATAGCCGCGTGCACACTTTGCAGCGGGCAGCGGGCAGTGGAATGTGGGCGGAGCTGGTCGCCGCCTACATTCCACTGCAGCAGGTGGAACCGCGCCGCAGCGGCACGCAGCGGAGCAGTGGCTGGCTAGTTGCCAGCTGATCGATAGCCTGCATTTTGCTCCATTTTTAGCAGGCGAGCTCTTTTTTTTAACCTTTGTGTTGCTCGGTAGGTGACCTTTGTAGCCTTTTTTGCTAGTTTCTACCTTATTTCCCGTAAACTTCAGCTTATTAAACTTAACTTTCTTTTCGGTTTCTGAATTAATTGACTTGTTTATCGAGCGCGGTATTTTCCATTAATTCCTAGTTTCCTTGTTAAAAGACAATTCTTCCTCTATTTCCTTTTCCTACAACAACTACATCAAACATCAGGATTTTACTAAATTCTGTCATTTCTTTTCATATTCTTAGGCGGGCTTCGCACAGAGAACTCATCAGAGTAAGTAGAATGCTCCAAGGTAGCAAAATTGATTATTAAGGTCCTCCAAAGAGAGAAATATGCTAAATAAGGATGAGAACAAAATATTTGCCAGATAATAACTTTTGTTGCCCTATAGTAAATTACGTCCAGCCTGAACCGAGACTTATTTCTGCACAAAACTACGCTCACAGAGCTATAAAATAGGCAAAATGCCACCCGATAACACATTTTCACGACATTTGTTAAAAATTTCCGGCCATTGCGCTGTTTTGTTGGGAAAAATCGAATTGTATAACCCAAAAACGTCCTGCACTCGAAACCGATAAAATATAGAAGACGCTGTCGGCTATACAGGATCTAACTGAAAGTCCTACTCCAATTTCTCTATTGCAGTTAGCTTTGATGACGAGGCTAGTTCCGCTTCTCGGGATAGTGGTACCTTCTGACTTTATTTTACCAAAAGTTTATTCAAATTTTATTTAATTTAATTAATATTATTATTATTAATTTAATTTAATTTAATTTAATATTTATTCAATTTTTATTCCTTAACGTAGTGAGTGTCAATAGACATTGAATTTCGCCTCGGATTCGTCATTATGATTTTAATTCGCCACGCACTCCGCCAACGGGAACGTCGAGGAATAATATGCGCATGCGTATTGGTCTGTTCGACGATTTGTGGGACCATGTGCGCAAGTGTTTTATCCTTTCCAGACGAGGGTCGGTGAATGCGGTACCGACTAACCGACCCTGGGGGAATGGAAAACCTAATTGGTATACGCGAACTGAGAAGCTGGATCGTGAGGGCAGGCAACAGCCGGTGCCTCCCCTCTGCGCTACAACTAACTGCCAGTGGATTAAGGCTGAAGATGTGATCAAACTGGTCGACATTGATGCAACGCTCCGAAGTGGACTGTAACGTAAGACTTGGACTTTAACGAACTTTGAGGTGCTGTGCTGGACATAAATATGTGTAGCTTCGAGAAGTCAAACTTTTCGTAATAAAAGAACCCTAAATCTTTCACAATGGGACAGTTGTCTACATCTTCGATTAAATCACCCAATTCCTTCTCTAAAT
Source organism: Heligmosomoides polygyrus polygyrus (assembly GCA_947396885.1). Taxonomy (NCBI): domain Eukaryota; kingdom Metazoa; phylum Nematoda; class Chromadorea; order Rhabditida; family Heligmosomidae; genus Heligmosomoides; species Heligmosomoides polygyrus. The sequence goes on along the minus strand of OX377204.1, from coordinate 77,311,107 downwards.
AACAACTTCCTCTCGTTGTATGAAACTGAAGGCTCTTAAATAGCTAAGCAGAGGCAATATAAGAGCTTTTACGCTGTTATAAGAGCAGTACACGAGGTGAATGTAGCAACCCATACTTCGTAGACGTCGCGCTTGCCGCTGTCGATGCGTTTTTCCGTATGTTCAGCTCAAAATGCCCGCAATATGGCGTGAATTGAGGTGTTGTGTACACAACACCTCAACTCGACGCCACTTCACGTCCTTTCTCCATTGGCAGTGGCAGTGAGGAATGCCCGAGTCATTCCTCACTGCCACTGCCGCTCCGGCCGGCAGCACTGCGGCAGCGGAAGTGTGGACACCCCCTCACTGCGGCCTCCGCTGCCAGCACCACGCTATGCTTCAGCGTGGCTGCCCGCTGCCCGCTGCAAAGTGTGCTTGCGGCTTATGCACACTCGGCAGCGGCGGCAGCCAGCTGCAGCCGTGGTTTAAGCACAGGTGCATCGATTTGGCGGGAATCGATGCTTCTAATCACAGCAGCCGTTGCCGAGTATTCATGCTTCTTTAGCAGGTCCGCACCGCGGTCGAATATCGAGTCCCGCGCGCGCCAAGACTGCCGCCTCCTGCAATCAGAGCTTTCATCTACGAAGTGACTCAGCATAACGAATCCCGCTATCGATTGCCTCGAACCCGGTATTGGAGAACTCGTTAACTCTTACAAAGAGTCGCTTACTTGAGCCTATGTAATACCTAATAGGTATCTTTATTCATAACGGTTTTTGTCGTATTGCTAACATCTGTGTAGTCCAAGTAAACACAGTCTTTACTGTCAATGAAGTGAACATCGCGATGGTCGAGTGCTTTGCATTCTCTATTTTAATACGCGAAGTCACTGCTGCCTTTCTGCGCATTAATATGAAAATTATGTCGTCAGTTTCCTTTAAAGATAAAAATTTTCTAAAGGTTCAAACAGTGCGTTCACTTGTTGGGGCAAGTGAATTAGAACGTTTCAATTTGGAAGAAGTTCAGTTTAATTTGCCATTAATCAAAATGGACACTGTTAAGCAACCTTGACGCTTTCGAAATTAAACTGAACTTCTTCCAAATTGAAACGTTCTAGTTCACTTGTTGGGGCACTTGTTGGGGCAAGTGAACTAGAACGTTTCAATTTGGAAGAAGTTCAGTTTAATTTCGAAAGCGTCAAGGTTGCTTAACAGTGTCCATTTTGATTTGAAAAGATACCAGTTTGACGTGAAAGTGGTATATATTGCCTCCGAGCCACCGCTGTATGGTGGAATGGTTCATCGGAGTCTACTTGACTTTAATGGAAATGCAAAAGCTTTTGGTTGTCTCTCATCCAGAGATGTTTCAAAAACGTCCGGATGGAAACATTAGATTGTCATCGTGCTCACAAGGAACTCAAATGAGGAGTAGTAGTTGACACATGATGAGTCGGAATTGTGGCACTTTGTCAACAAAGACTTTTTAAGCGCTAATGGATTCTACTTCTGGATTCCAATCGTTGGACCGCTTATCGGGGCTATTATCGGCGCCTGGTTATACAAGTTGTTTGTTGGACTTCACGGATTGAACGAAGACCTCGAGGTTGCTTCAAAAGGATACACTGTGAGTTTGCCTGTCTACAACAGTGCCGAATTGAGTGGTAAAGCGCGTATGGGCTAGCGTACACGTGGCTCAGAATCCGGAAGAATTGCATTTTGCTGGGAATCGGCCCTCGCCTAATCCTCATTTTTATGAAGCATATGATCACGTTGCATTTATTTGAAGTTGTGTTGTTCGAACCTTTGCGATTCTCTAATGCTGTTGTCCATGATGCCTTAGTTATGATGATGTATTAATAAAGTTTCTAATCTTGACCTAGTGTAGCTGAAAAGGTCGACTGTCTCCTCGATAAATATGACATCTATACATATTTGAACAGTTAATGCCTACCCTCATACACATTGCTGATAGGACAGAACGTGACCATGAATTCTGAACCTTTATCTTGCTGGTCAGCTCGCGAATGGAAAAGGATGCTGCACACGCTACGAGCTTGCTGTATGCTATTTCAGAAGCAAGGTCCGATTATCATGTGCAGTTCTCTCAGCATGTAGGCAATGGAGTCCATCCCTACGTCGTTTTTTTTGCGTCGCATTGCGGAGAACCATTTCAAAGTAAGAACTTATTTACTCTATTATATGGAATATGATGGTCAAAATAAAAGGAGGCCTGAAAACCAGTACCAAGAGTAAACACGCTCTTAAATGCTTTGACGTGACACACGTTCTTCGCCGAGTCTCGCTTAATTGCCCCCTTGCAGGAACGGTTCTGCCTGCAGTTTGAATTTATATTTATATATTTATATTTATATAAATTTTAATGTCGACCCCAAACTGCTTAACCACTACCCCAATGTCCTCCAATTGTTTGGCAATATCTGAGGTGTAAACAGCAAACAATAGTGGTGACACGACTCTTCCTTGAGGAACCCGACTTTTAGCATGTCTAATAGTGGAAAAGGACGTACCCACTCTAACATGGAATGCCCTATTGGTCAGAAAGTCATTTAGCCAATTACAGATAACTGGGTGCGTGGGTGCACCTTTAACTGCTTTAATTTATATACAGCTTTCAATGACTTACCCGGTCAAACGCTTTAGAAAAATCCAAGTATATTATGTTAAACCCTCTTTTCAAATCGAGACAAGCTGTCCAATCATCTAGACATTCAAGCATATTGGTTTCAACTGATTTTCCAGGCACGAACCCCTGCTGACAATCAGGAATTGCTCTATTGCGGGACAAGCGTTCAAATAGATGAGATTTAATTATTTTTTCAAAAATACGGCCTGAAAAGGACGTGATGCTGACCGGTCTGTAATCACTAGCATCACTCGTGGGGCTCTTCTTTAAAATAGGAGTTACATACGAGTGCTTCCAACGCTGCTGTACCTCACCACGCATTAGTGATTGGTTGAAAATGTATGCTAGTGGACCAGCCACCAGATGAGCAGTATTTTTAAAAAATGTAGTAGGAATCCCATCTGGAGTAAGAGAAGCTGAATCTGAACAGTTGCAAATGACTTCATAAAGGTGTTTCGCATCAAACCACGGAAATGAGAGCATAGGCTCACAAACATCCGGGTTATAGTTAGGAAATTCAAAATCGTCCTCCTGATAAACTTCGCTGAATTATTCAGCCAATACTTTCGCCTTGTCCTTGTCCTATCCAACTATCCTACATAAACAGCCCACCGAATCATTTACTCTCAGCCTCTTACTCAAACATTTGTAGAACTTATCCCTCCGGCCCTATTTTAGCAACCTGTTTTCCGTATTACTGTTAAACTTTAACAGGGCTTTTCGAAATTTTCTATTGTAGCCATCAAATTTTGCCCAATCCTCGGCTATACGGTTCTAATTGGCTACTCTAAACAAATACTCTCTATGATCCAGCATACTCTGCAAATTTGGAGGCAAAACTGAATGTTTAGGCTCTGCACGCCCCTAGGAACAAAACTAAAAAAAAACTATCCACCGCAACTGAGAGAACCTTAATAAGGAATTTATATTTTTCATTAATGCTAGAGTTCGAATCAAAAGTCTCTCTCCATGGGATCAAAGCAAGGAAGCGGCGGACCTCATTATAATCACAATTACTGAATTGCCGACAGTATGTGTACGATGGCTCCACATAAGAGCAGCATAACTTAAACTCCACACAATTATGATCGCTCCATCCCACCGGGAGACCAACCGAAACTTCATTGATCAATGATTTTTCCGAAGAAAACAAGAGATCAAGTACATGGCTGCCCCTTGTAGGCTTTTTTACCAATTGCTCCAAAATATGGCTCCTTACCATTTTTGCAAAGATATTGCTATCAGCAGACGTCGACTTCGGCAGAGCCCACCAGTCAATATCAGGGTAATTAAAATCAACCAGTAGAACCGTTTTTGGTCACACTCCAAAAGGTCCCTAACAGACATAGATAATTGTCTATTCTGCTCCGATTTACACGATGGAGCACGATACACTACAATGAATCTAACTTTACATGACTCAAGAATCACGTCCACAGCGAGAATTTCGTAAGCGCCTGCGACCGATAGTGAGAAAACCTCCACCGCCGCGCCAATACTTTTTAGGTAAGATGGCTACACCTCCTCCCACCTTTTTATTTCTATTGCAACGTATGGCAAAATAATTCATCAGCAAAGTTGATAAAACATGTTGAGACTTCAACCACGCTTCCGTAAACACGAATATATCAAAATTCTAACTCCAATCTAGATCCATATGTTGCGCATTTTTGACAATAAAACGAACATTCGAGTAAAAACGTGACAACTGTCTGTAGAATTTCTGCGAAGAAGCTCCTAGTTTAAAGCACTGAGATGGCTAGAGTGGGAGGGCCCGTTCGACGCGACCATGGAACACTGTGAGCCTGACTCCACCACCGCATTGGGAAATTGAGATGGAACAGGCTCAGGAGCAGGTCCTGAGACGCGTCGACAATTTTGCTCCTCGAAACTGAGAGAGGGTCTAATGTAGATGTCCTTCAAAGGGAAGAAGTGCAATCGACTCGCTCGTTCGACCGCAAATCTTTGAAACTTAGAACAAGATAAAATCACCTTAAGGAGCCTATTGCCATCCACAGGTTTTCCAAGTCGATAGACTGCTACCGGATAGTATTCGACACCCAAAAAGTGCAAAATATTACAAACATTCTCAAAATCCTGACAGACACAATCGCGAATCCGAACATTTCTAACTTCTGGGAAACGACCAATTATGATTGACCGCCTACGCTCTGAATCATCCTCAGAAAATTTCTTTTTCGACTCAGAACGAACAGTCAGATCGGATTCATTCATGAAAACAGCAGAAGAATACTTAGCCTCTAACAGCGTGATTGTTTGGCGAAGCTTTTCATTCTGGCTTCGAAGATCTCTGATTGTCTTGTTTTTTTCCTCCAGGAGAAGATTCAACTGACGCGTCACCAGACCCAGCGCCTTTTTCACACAGAGCGGCACAGCCTTCGATCGAGTGACCTCCTCCATGGCCATTATCAGTTCTTCTGATTTCTCGTCACTCAGTGGCGGTGACTCCGAAGAGCCCTTCTGCGTGGAACCCTTAACAGATGTAGAAGGACGAGTTCGCATTGTAGCCAACTATGTCAGCAAATGTTCGAAACAATGGACCTTTCTTTGCGACCTACTGTTTCTGATCTGAACTGATTGCGGGTTGCACACAATCGACACCTGGGAGTCCAAGATAACCGATGTTCCAGATTAATCTGGAACAACTTCAGAGCATGTTGCTGATATCAGCATGAAAGCGGTTAAGCCAAATGAACTGGTTCAAGTCACGGCTGACGCAGGGGTTTTGATCACAACTAGACGTCGTCTCAACAGCTTCTATCTTCTATACCACCAGCTGGTAAATGGTAAATCAAAAGGGTAAAAACAATGCTCAACGTTTGAGAAAACACTAAGAATCATTCAGTGTGAGTTGCATCTAACAAAACATGGCGAGGTCTTCTTTCTAAAAGACAACGCCCATCGCACATTGGGAAGAAGACCCAAAAAGAAATCCCCGAACATGGGATGGAATGAACTGGGCCACCTGCCGTATTCGCCAGACCTGTCGCCCACAGACAACCATCTGTTTCTTTTACTAATCAATTATTTACAGGACAGGAAGTTTAACGACATGGGACATCTCAAAGAGTCCATCACAGAAATTTTATCTTTAAACCCCATAATAAGTAAGACCCGGACGAAAATGTACAAGCAGAAGTGGAAAGCCATAAAATAGCAACTAGTACCTGCTGTCATGAAAGTGGCTTAAACTTTTTACACGGTTACGGTGGGTGGCACGTCCTTACACAAACATTACGCAGGGCAATCTAATAGTGCAGCGCATTCGTTGCAGCTGTTATTTAGCGCTGCTAATGAATTCGCGTTATTTAATATGTTCACAATAACTAACATTTTTGTGTCTGAAGCTTTAGAGTGTTGATGCATTGAGTGCATTCGAGCAACATATAAAACTGACAGTGAGAAAAACTGTAGCCACTCTCCGCTTCCCGTCAAGCGATGCTCATCGCCGTGGTACTACTGCTCTCTGTGAGTGATCCCGTTTCACCGTTATCCTCCACGATGTTCACACACACACTTGCATCTTTATTAAGGTCTTTGAACTTCCAAACTTGGCACAACCTCAGCAACCAGGTAGGTCATAATTTCTGCTCTCTTCACGTTAGAGTTTCTTGCAGCGCGGTGGCAGAGAACACGCTCTGCTATTATTGAACCTTCTCTGCTGGATAAGCAATCTGTTTTGATGTCAAACTCACCTAATCACTAAATTGTTTATTGGCCGACAGCCGGTGTATTCGAAGGGCACAATTTTTGCAATAAACAACAGATAATTCAGTATCCTCAGCGTGGCAGGTGTTGAAACACTTTGGTCGCACCGGGATGAATATTAAGCTGTCGCACAATTAACCGCCGAAACGGACCGCTTACTTCAAACTGCTACGACTCAGCACAACCGTTTCTTCATTAATCGAAATAAAAACCACCAGAATCTATATATCTTTGCCAACGAAAAGGTAATGAAACTAATCCTTTGCAATAAAAACTGAGAGAAACTGCAATAAAACTCACAGAAATTAAGGAAATCAAGGAGGCACAGTCAACATCGGCCAAATTAGTGAATTCTTTCTGACTCAAATAAGAATCGAAAAAGCTCGGAGAAAGTGATAGTCCGTGGGAAAGATTGGGAGAACATGATGGGTGAGGGAAAACTTCAATACCTAAATGGGCCAGCTTGCGCCGAGTGATTTGTGAGGTGTGTGGCCTTGCGTTGTTCTAAAACAGGAGCGGCCGTCCTTTTCTCACCACTGCCGGTCACAATTTTTACAACTTGCAACTCTGCTGTGACTGCCAGGGGCCGGATTCATCAAAGTTACTGCAGTAACTTTAACGGAGAACCGTAAACGAAAGCTCAGATAACGTGGCTTGTCGCTCATCATATCGCTTGATAAGCCGTGTTATCTGAGCTATTTGCTTACAATTCTCCGTTAAAGTTACTGCAGTAACTTTGATGAATCCGGGCCCAGAACATGTTGCAAGAAGTTGCAATGGATTACACCTTTAGAACACCACATCACAAAGTAACCATAACTTTTTTCAGGGTGAAGGTCGGGCTTATGAACGATGCTGGAGGAGCACCTTATCTAGTCAAACAGATACCCTCTTCCGGTTATCGCAAAGGACCCATTTTTCATTTCATTTCTTTTATTTATTTGTTCTAGCGCAGCCACGAGATAGCAAATAAGGACAAAAGAGCAAAAAAACGGCTCCGGAAAAAACGTAAAGGCTGAAAGAAAATAATAACAATGCATAAGAAAGGGAGTCAGTTCATGAGCATAGTAAGAAAGAAAGGGTGGGCATTATAGCATTCTCATGGCTAGTTTCTGCTAGGCCAGTGGAGGAAGGTGCAAAAAAATACTCTTGTAATGAGGCTGACAGCAAGAAATCCACTCTTTTCGATGGGAATTCAGCTTTTGAATTTAGCACGCAGCTATGATACTACTACCATAGAGTCACAATCAGCTTTAGCTATGGCGGGCTGACCTTGTGTTCATCTACAGTGATAATACGGCGTAAAAAACCCATTTTTAAAACGATCTAGCAAGTTAGAGCAAGTGTCGAAGCGTGCCAGACGATAATATAATTCACAAGCAATGTCGGATCTAGCAGGCTATTTTGTGTGAGCGACTCCTGCGAAAAGTAGTTGCTCTACACTGGTCTTCATATTTCTTCGTTTATGTATTGCCTTTCTAGAGGAGGCAAAATTCGTGATCAATGATACCGTCTTCCAACTGTTGTTCCGACGAAAACACAATGCATTCCGCTCCAAAGTCGCGATGCGCACTACTGTCAATGGTGTCAAGTACGGTCCTTTGAAAAATATGTACAAACTGGAAGGCCTTAATTGTGAAAAAATTTGGTTTCTTAATTGGTAGAGTTTTACATTTTGCGTTTCCTCGGTAAGCCGTTTCTATGCATAGCAAGCAGCCTTACCGGACTATGGTACCGCGAATATTTTTTGGTCACTGGCTGAAAAGAACCCACTGGCTGACTTGCCGCTTTCGAGCGTGCGTTCCAGAGCGGTCTTTTTTAAGGACTTTTAAAAAAACCAAATTCTTTTGAAAGAAAACACATACTCGAGATCTGCCTTTTAACATACAAATAGCGGTACAGTTGTACTATGCATATAGTCCCAACAGAATCAATCGAATAGGTGCAACAACTTGTAGAGTAACCTTACAAAGCAAGTATACTAGGTCACCATGGGACGAGATGAGATGTATATCACGAAAGGTGGCTTTTTAATATGTGTCCTGTTTCTACTGGACACATCTATGAACGGAGTTATGGACCATTCTGGGCTAGGCTCCATTGCCTTCTTTCCTTACACAATAACAACAGATGAGCTCATATAGGCAGGCAACTGCGCTGTCGACCTACCAGTGGTGGCCCAGGGTATAGGGGAGCTGAGCTGCGAAACGGAGTGGTTTGTGTTTCGAATCCCCGCGACTTTGATGCAGGATTTCTGCACTTCCTGAAAAAAGATCTGCCACGATCAGACATTCTGAGTGGGACAACCTAGGGTGTCCCATACGAATGTCGCTTCAGACTGAAAAGTTTAATTCATACAAGGCAATTAAAACCAAACTTTATTCGGTAGTATATTCTCCACAATTATCATCAACCTTTCGCCAATGTACGTAGCTCACTCCTTTAAGGATGGATCCACACAAAACATGGATCTGTCCATGTCCATGAAAGAGTGAGCTGGCAGCGAGTCGAGGAACTTGGACACCCAAATTCATCGTATTTCGTCGTACTTTTTCCCAGCCAAGGAGTGCTGTTTCGACGGAATACGTAGTAATCGGATTGGACATGACAGAGCTGGTGAAAAGAGCAAAGCAGTCCAAAAAATTGTTTGATTTTCTGCTGAACGATTTTGCGACATGACGCCTCGCAAAATCATGCAAGTTGGTAGAGCACGTGCAAAGTCCTTAACGGCGAAGCGCATCTTGTACTCGAGAAAGCTGCTGCGAGTACACCTCAAAGTTGACATCGTGGGCTGGTTTCAGCACTCTAACATGGAAGACTCCTCCGCTGTTCCACGAAAGACAAAGGATTACTTTCTTTCCATGTATTTCCGGTTTTTCTGCAGGTTTAGCCAGCTCCCCATTTGTTAACCACTGTCTCTTCTTGGTGGAGTTGTCATGGTAAATTCAGTTTTGCCCGACCTAACGATGGAATCGAGAAATCCTGAAGTCATGACAAAGCGAAGAAGAATTTTGGTCTTTTATACGTCGGACAGCAGATGCGGGCAGTTTCAATCCTCGCGAACGATGGTAGCACGGTCAGTCTTCATAGCAGGCCGCAGTTGGCCGGTCGGCGGCCGATCGCAGCTCATCCTCAGCCAGCTACTACGGGTGAGCGGGGTTGGTCGTTAGGTCGGTCTACCGCTGGATTTGAGGGACACTGCATGCTAGGAGAGCTTTTAAGGGGGCTCACCATGTGAAACGACTTTCTGTCAGTCTAGAGCGGGGGAGACGTCCTCTTTTTCTTTTTTTTCTTTTTTTGACATGCATAGAATTCGGACGCTAACCGACTAAGGTGGGTGCAGTGAATTTGCGGAAAAGTTACATAGTTGAGTAAATAATCACATAAGCAACCCTAAAACACTCACCCTAGCTCCGAAATCCTGCAATCCAAAGACATAAAATCAAAGTTTAACATAATATAACAACTCCAACTAAAGGGTAGGAACACCGTAAAAGTTTTGTTAAGCACAAATGGAGCAGCTCAAATATAGAAGGCACTAACCTAGCCAGGAATAGTTTTTTCCTGCATGCATGCAGGATCTCAAAAAAGGTGTCCTTTAAATAGCCAATTTTGACGTTCCGTTTCAGGCGATACTGCTGTCGATAGCATTTGAATCGCAGTCGAAATCCGTCCTTACTCGCACCCGGCTGTCGTGAAACTACACGTGGCTGACGGCGGTACGGACAGTTTCTAGTTTTCCATAAGAGGCCTTTGTTCCATAAGAATTTGCCGAATTCTTCTGGGGCCATCCGATCTATCTCCCCCACTATCCGAATAATGTCATGTTCTCAAGGGTTTTCAGTTTTTCCACTGCTGACATATCACCTGAAATCAAATTTTGCTTGAAGGAGAGCGGCGGTTGGTTGAGCTGAAAGACTTGCTGGAAGATTAGGAAGCTCACCTGACGGGAGAGCCAAATGCGTAAAAATGATAATGATAATTTCGTGAGAGCCTCGGAGCCAGGTTCGGCAGTCGTGGACAAACAACACGTTGCCGGCGTAGATATCGTTATCATTATCATTATCATTCCCACTATCGTTTATTGCACCTCATTCACCAACAGCAGTTGGGCTAAACGGCTATACACCACCGTGAACGCTATGGTATGCGACAGTGGACCTGTGCTGAATGTCACAGCGCCTATCTCCCTTTCGCAGGTGTGCCTAGTAAACTATTCCACATTTTAAACCCGAAGATGACTCCCTTCATTTAGCTGCTTCTTGCCAAGGCTACGAGACTTGGTTGCGCATACAAGCTGTATGGTCTGCCCAGCAGAGACGATATCAAAGCGGCTGAAGTACTCTGCACTTACGACCACAGCTTAATTGACTAAGCTAATGTTTTAAGGAATAGGCAAATGATTTTTAAAGATTCTATGAGGGAACACCTTTCGAAGAAGGAAAGCCTTGCGACAAGAAGTCCGACTGCACGACGTATGGAAACAGATGCACGACGTATGGAAACGATTGCCGTTCGAAGCAGCACCTCTGCGCTGTAAAGCATTATACACTTTTTCGGAGAAATAATGTTGTGACATGGCATTCAGTTACAAGATAACCATAAAGCTGTTGTGACATGGCATTCAGTTACAAGATAACCATAAAGCTGTTGACTTAGCACTAATAGCTTCGATGATCAAACAGTATACCCGACGGTCAGTACAATACAAAACGATGATTTGCTTATGATTTTCCAAGTTAGCTGATGGGGAGGCCCTTGTTCTGTGCATGGCCCTGCCATTTATTTCTTTGTTTATCTACTTATTTATTAAATACGCTGCGTAAGATTGACATTAGAAAAATCACAATCACGCATCACAACCAACCAATAACATAAAAGTGGATACCTAGCTTTGCGTCGAAAAGTAGAAAAACAAGGAGGGATTAAATCTGCTGCAGTTTTCGAAGACACGAATAAACAGCCTGCTCTGCAGTGTTCTGTATAGAATAATAGCAGTGATATAAGACGCCCGCAGAGGGCGAGTGTACCTCTTGTCGCGCTGACGGGGCCGCGATGCTACATTAAGATTGAATGTCGGATTGAGTGCGCGCAGAGCAACGGTAGAAACACGCGGCCGTCCGCTACAGTATACAGACTTCTTCCAAACGGATACAAGCGTGCGCCATGACATCACACATCACCTTCGCCTTTGCTTCTACAAGAAGAAGCTACAGATAGCACTAAAACCTATTTTATTGATGAAATTCTAAGGAGCGTGCAATAAGAAGGTGACCAATACTCAATTCACTCAATAGTGAACTATTAGGTTGTCCCATAAGCCCCACGGTGATGATAACCAAGTCGTTAAGAATAGCACTGGTATACACAGTCTGTTCAAGGTGGTTGTACAGCATGGTGAATCTCACAAATCTCACGCATTTAGTCAGCATCTATCAACCAGTGGGCGTATCGACGACGCACTGTCCAAACGTGAAATCAGCGAGTGAGTTTTTCACCCGTGGCTTCAGTTTTTCTGTTATACCTGAAGACCATGTAGGATACAAACGGATGGAATAGGTGAGGAGCTTGGCCGGGTAGATAGCAATGCCCTAATCTTTGTGCAACTTTTATACATTCAAAAAGCGGGCCAAAATGCCCCAATAAAACTGATCTATCTTGCAACCTAGGGCGCGTGTGGCGCAGTCGGAGGAGGCGCGACTGTCGCGTGCACCCGATACCAGGTTCCTGGTTCGGATTTCCCGCCCAGGCCAACCAAGCCTTCCATCCCTCCGGGGTCGGTGAATTGGTACCAGACGCGTCTGGGAAGGATAAAGCGCTGACTTGTTCATCGGCTGGCCACCGCAAGTCATTGTATGGCCAAATACGCATTCATGTCGCCTCCACGACATCCCGTAGAAGTAGAATGCGCTGGCGCATCCCAGAAGGGATTGAGTAACGCCGTCCTTTATCCTTTTATCCTTTATCTTGCAACCTCGCTTGGCACTGAAACAAATAAATACGCATAAAATGGATTCCAGATCAGTCCTTCTATCGGATCGTCGATTTATCGTCGCGGTCTCCTACTTCAGATGGGCTCCTACCATTTTTGAATACGAAGCTCACGACATCGGAAGGTCGCGGGATAGTATCGGGGGGGGGGGGGGGCAAAAGTTGTGAAACTCTCCCTGCCGTGCCGATTTATGTCGTGACTGGAGTCCGGTTTTGTGCTTCTCGTATTCGTATGTTTGTTTGCTGCTCACTAAATGCCACTTGAGGAGTGACCACTTTCGTCCTTTCCAGAAGCACGCCAAAACCACACACAGTCTGTCTCATGCCGAAACCTCAGTCTGACGAGTCGACCTGTGTCGCGCAAATCTCGCCCAATTCCCAACAGCGAGCAGCCTGGACTCAATAGTTACGCAAGATGAGAAGTACGTCTTCTACCTTAACCCTGCCAAGCAGCGAGTCTGGGTGAGGCCTGGTGAATTGTTACCGACCTTCGTTCCGCGAGATGTTCACGGCGAGAAGCATCTTTGGAGCTTTTGGGTCTGCGCCCATGGATCGGTATACTGGAAGCTGTTTTCCAAAAGCACGACGATGGACTCCAAGGCCGTGGTAAACGAAATAGAAGAGATGGACCAGCGACGCGCACTAATTCGGTCTCAGCGCTTCAAGAAGGCCCTCCTCTTCGACAACGCCGCACCCCATCGGGCAAAAGTGACCACGGATAAGCTTGCTCAGCTGGGTTTCACATGTCTCACTCAACGTATTCGCCGGACATCTCTCCATGCACCTACGACTCTTTCTCGAGCCTATAGGACTTCACGATTGGAAGGCACACAAGGACCCAACCAGACCTCGACAACCATAACAAGCAGTGGATCAGCACCAGGCCTAAGCAGTTCTGGAAGGATGGGATCAGGAGGTTGGCTGGTCGATGGCAGCAAGGTCATTGACCTTAATGTCGAATACATTCCTCAGCACCATTGAGTTGTAAATGAGTTATAATGAGATAAAGAAATTTGTTGAATGTGGGATCTTGAACATCGTTCGAGCTTGGGCTGCCATCCTCTATTTATGGCGATGACAACTGCACAGTACGACTCAATCGCCTTGCTGAGCTACAGGGCGCTCCAGCTGTAGTGGATTCTTGAGTGAGTTTACCTTTCCCATACAGGTTCTGCGTGAGAGATCTCAGACTAGCGTCGGAGCCGCTAGAGCATTTAAGGCGTTTGGTAGAGTAAGTTGTACATCAGAAAACTTGCGCTATTTTTAGGCCTCTGATTACAGTAGTTCAGTCGAAAAGTTAGTCCGCAATAAACATCCACCTACAGCCTTGTATTTGGCACAGTACTAATATATACAGCTCACAGAAATATTATATAACTCCCTTCAGCGGCCTATCGGCAGCCAAGCCCCTGGTTGGGGCTTCGCCTCCAAATCCCGAATGTGAGACGCCTTGGATACAAAATTTCTTACAATCTTTCGATTTTCTTGTCCTGAGCACAGTAAAAAAGCTCGACATGCTTTTTACAATGGGAAAGAAAGGAGTAAGGTAGAGTATGGGTCGTTAAACAACTTTTCCGGAGTCCGTACACATCACATCACATTTGCTCCATTCACACACCAAAGTAGGGAAGAGAAAACGACAAAGCCAATCGACCAAGTATGAGAGTCGGTAGATCAACAGTATTTTCTTCTAAAGGCCATCTTATCTTTCAGGATACAGGTGACAACAACTATTAGGTTGGAAAAAAAGTCTTTTCATTTTTTTCAAAGATTTATTACTTCACAACTACAAAGTCAAATCAATTGAGATAAACTCTATTTTGTTCTACTACACTTCTCCAAAGACGTGGTAACTTTTCTAATTCCTCTCGCGTAAAAGACTGCAGTTCTGACGTGGAATCACCGCTGAATCCAATTTTTGAGGTCCTCGTCCGTTTCAAAATATTTCTCTCCAATTTCTTGCTTGAGAGCGTGGAAGAAATAGCATTCGGGAGGGTCGAGGTCAGGGCTATACGGTGGATGTGGCATTACCTCCCAGCCCAGCTTCTTTATTGTTTCTCTTGTGAGTCTTGCAGCATGTCGCTTTGCGTTGTCATGCAGGATCATCAACTTCGACTTCTCAGGCCTCTTTTCTTGGAAAGCAGCGGCGACTTTGTGGAGTTGGCCACTGTATGTGGCAGCAGTAAGTGTCTCTCCACTTCTGAGAGTTTGCCGATAAATCACTCCTCTGATATCCACCAAACACTCAAGAGAATCTTCCGTTCGTGAACATTGGGCTTGAGATCAGACTTAGGGCTCTCTCCCTTTTGTACCCATTGCCTTTTCCTCGGAAGTTGGCACACAGAACCCAAGACTCTTCGCCTGTCACAATCCGCGGAAGAAACGATTTTCTTCCTTATCTGGACAGAAGAGAAGCAACGATGGAGAGCCGTCGACCTTTCTGAGTGTCTGACAGGGCATGTGGAATCCAAGCTCCAAATTTCCATGAAAGCCATGATTCTTCAGATAGATCCCCACTATCCTATGAGACACTTCGAGCTTCTCTGCCAGTTGACGTGTCGTCTGCCAACTATCGGTACGAAGAAGATGGTGTAGTTCACTGTCGTCCAATCCAGTTGGCCTTCCTGACCATGCTTTGCCCTCAGTGAATAATTTCCCTTTAAAGACTTTCCGAACCACTCATAACAGGCGCGATGAGTAGTAGATCCCAAGCCATATATGTGGTTAATTTGGTCTGCTGCCTGACGTGCTGTGGATTCTTTAATGAATTCTTGAAGAATGCCGTGCTGAAAACGGCCATGAGGTAGATCTGGCATTGAGTTCGGAAGATTGGATGGATAACGAATTGCAAGAAGAGTCTTAACCTGTGTCTGCGTGCGAACGGTAGACAAGTGTGATAGGATTACGAAATCAGCAATCAACATTGGCTAGTGCGTTTACAAGGGGAAGGGTAAAAAAATTTCGAAGTGTGAAGAGACTTTTTTCCAACCTAATATTCTCCATTTTTCCTCCCTAATAGAAGTATCATCTTGGAAGAATATGCAAGGTTCGTTTCGCCACTTAATCGTACGAACCTTTGTTTAGCACTCCTCCCGTGGCTCATCGGTGACTGGGAGGAGTACTAAGTAAGGTAGTATGCTAAGGGGTCAAGATGAGTGAGAAAATGAAGAGAAAGAAGAGTTAGAAAAGAAGAAATAAACCTACATAACGAATTTTAGGAAAGGAATCGGAAAAAACTACATACGATAGTCAGCGTATGCACATTGGAGCGCGCTGACTTACGCTACGCTGAGGGGTGATAATCCCGATGGATTTATTAACTAGTAAGGTAATTTTAAGGAAGTTTATTTGCAATATTTTATCGAAACTACTCCAAAATAGCTTTAACAAACTTTATCAATTTGTCATTGTAATCAAGAAACCCGTATTTGTAATATATTTGTTTATTTCTATAAAGGCATTTTAAAATACTTGTTATTATAAATTCTTGTGAATACCCATTATAAAGCAGTGTTTCTTTTAAATTAATAATCTTTCTTTTAAAATTATCTAATGTTGAACAAATTCTAGCTATTCTGAGGGTTTCCGTTAATATAGTAGCTGATTTTATCTTTACAGAAATAGCTGACTTGGCGTGAGGGAATCTTATAACTTTAAAATCAAAGTCTTGTTATATAATCAGTTTTGTTATATAATGAAGTTACAATTTTACTATTAATTACCTTTATGCCAATGTCTAAGTAATTGCAACTGTGCTCACTTATATTGTTTTTTTTAAATTCTAGTGTGCCTTTATATACTTCTTTAAGAATTTGATCAACATCTGTTTCGTTTAGGCTATGGACCACTAATAAATCATCCATATATATAAGGTATAAAAATGTAATTATACCGTCTACTTCTTGTAGTGTAGTCGTATTCAAACATTGAAATTGTTAAATCAGCCAATAAGGGACTGAAATTACCACCTTGAGGTACTCCTTTATTTTGTTTAAATACTGAAGAAGAAAATACGCAATAACTGTTTCTTAATAGATAATCCACATGATATAAAATGTCATGAATGGTATATAACAAATACTTATTACTAAATTTGTTATCATCGGTGTAGAAGGTATTATATTCATTACATGCAATGTATTTTTTGCCACTATTTTTAAGGCAAATATTGAGTAATTCAGTAATTTTGCATAATATAACCTTATGAGGAAGATTAGTAAACATATCTTTAAAATCGGCTGAATATATTTTCAAATCCTCATGTTGTAAAACATTAAGTTCATCCGTAATGTTAGAATTGTTAATAGCCCAATATATTTTACCTGTTTTATTACGAGCAGAAATAACATTGCAGTAGTTAACAAAATGTTTTTTAATAAACGTAAAAATCCGTTGTAGTTGCAGAGCCAAATTTTTTGTACTGCTACTAGAGGCTCCTGTTATGAACCTAAAACTTGTAGGAGTTTTATGTAGTTTTGGAAGACAATAGATAATAGGTAACGTTGAGTTTACATCCACATTAAGGTGATTTATAACGTTGAAGAATTTATGCTTTAATATAATGGTAGTAGGATTACTATCTTTCAAATAATTGTAAGTTTTGCCATTAGCATTGTATTCCATTATGAAATTTTTAATGTGAACTCCCATTTCTTCCATTATAGTATGCAAATAATATTTTTGCAAATGATTCCATAATTGTTAGCTGCCTTATCTAAGGGGCAAAATATAAAGTGTTTTTGGTAAAAGTTTAGTATATGATACGGTATATGTTCCACACTTCCGTGCTCATTTATAAGCAAAGGTTTGATTTTATTTCTAAATTGACCAATTAAATATTTTTTTACTTCATTTAGGCCCTCATTGCGTATCTTGTATTTTTTATTAATAACATTAAGTACATTATCAACTGCATTTGTAAATATTGTTTTTATTTTTAATCTGTCTAGAGCCTTTGTAACCCTGTATTTTGTCCCTTTAATAAGTAATGATTTTAGAGCTTTATCTTCTATAATATTCAGATCTCCGGTAATAATGTGTTTATGTGTTTTATCCACGTAGTTATTATATTTATTGTTAGGTGCCTCACACAAACAAGGGTTATATAAAATACTGTTAGCGCTATAGCTGTCTAGGGATTTGAGTAATTTGTTATAGTTAAATATTTTGAGTAATTTATACCTGGAAACCGGTGTTTCATAGGTGTAAATTACTCAAATGGAATTTTTCCTTCTTTTACGCGCATAAAACAAGTACATGTATAAGCTCTATTAAATATTTTAGAAATATTTACTTTATCAAAAACGTCATGGATGTAAGGAATGACAACGTTAATAAACTCTTTCTTGTTATTATTTGTGTTGTTACCAGCACAATTATACTTAGTACTTGCAAGCAAGCAGCACAATATGAATTTGGTTTTTTGTTTAATTTGCGACAAAAATTGAGGATTAATGCTTAACTCCAATAGCTTAGCTATATTCTTTTTGGAGAGACTTTTTATGATTCTATAAATTTCTGTTATTTGTATATTATCCTTGTTATTATTGAAATATTCAATAACCTTCATGTAGTTGTCATTGTTTTTATGCCTATGACAAGGTTTTTTGCCTCTATTATGTCTTTCTTTAATAATTTTGAGTGAATAATAAGGGTGAGCAGTTTTATGTAGTAAAGGATTAGTAACATTAGTTATATTACCATAACCCTTAATGTTGTCATTAAGGCCTAAAGGATAAGCTGTGTTCAACAATTTTATCCAAAATAATTCTTTTTTAGTAGCACATTCCTATCTTTGTTGTTATCCTGTGAATCTAAAACTGTAATTCTTAATTCAGATTTACATTCATGGAAGTGGCTATATAAAATACTAAATTTCTTTTTATTTTTAATATAATATAGATGTTCTTTAATTCTATCTTTAAGACGTCTACTCGTAATACCTACGTATTGCATTTCACATCTATTGCAAGTAATACAATAAACTACTGATTTAGTATTACATGAGGTATTGACAGATTTGTAGGTTTTTATTTTAAATTTAGTAACAGTGGAAGTTATAATGTTATCTAGTGAAGTTATATTACATATGTTGCATATCCTGTTACAATACAGTCCTTTGTTTTGATTACCGAAATCTTTTAAAGTATATTGATTGCTCCCGTCTTTAACTTTATAGTATACCGAGTTATTAAAATATTGTTCTGTACTTAATTCTTCATTGTTTTTAGACCAGTGTCTGAGTACAAGGGCGGTCCAACCCAGGTACAAAGAGGAGTCTCCCCGTGGGGTTCCGTGGGAGTGCCACGCGGGCTTGTCAGTCCCGAACACAAGACCAGTAATGGAGGCGCCAAAATACGACTCCTCTTGACTATTTTGGCTTTTATAAACCCCGTCATTACCGGCCCCCATTTTTAGTAAGAGGATGGGGCCTCTTGTAATGAGTGAGGAAATGTATACGTCCCAATCCCGTTAGTACCTGAAAGGAGAAAGCAAAAAGGAAGGGTAAAGGTTAACCCAAACTGGGAGCAAATCAATATTAATTAAATTAAAGGACTGGTTTAGATATTTATGTAAACTACGGTAACTGATACCGTAATCCACAATCACATTTTTTGGGAATTCCAAGAAATGATTCATTACTTCTAAAACAATGGTTGAGGTAGGTGTCTTATATGTACCCTATAATTAATTGTTGTATGTTTGTAGATTTAAAGAATTAACATAATATCTTGAATAAAACTTAAGTATGTTAATTTAGAGACCAGGATTCGAGCATGAGAACGTCAATCAGGAGGAGCGTATAGCCGAGAATCAAGAACATATAAATCGTCGCGTATTATCTGAGTATATCCGTGTCATAAATTGCCCTAATCCGGACCGACTGCCCTTAAAGGAACTCGTAACCTTCTTCCTGAACAATGTGGTAAAGTAAGTTTAAACTGTTTTTGTACGAATATTCGTAATATGCTTTATATATGATGTGTATGTAACCTCGTAATATTGAGGTATCAAAATCCGAAGGATAACGTACCACTTATCTGGCCTACCACCGCAGGGCGGAACCATGAGTTACAATGTTTTAGAGTAAGTTATGTCGTAATAAAATTCAACTAACTGGCCATTTAAATGTGCTATAATTTAAATTAATTAAGGCAAAGATGAGCTACGGTTTTTGGGAATACTTCACAACAGACGGCAGGAAGCGCCTAATGGAGTACAACCGACAAAACAAGAGTCAGATCCGTGTTATTCGAGACCAGACGCTCTCCCTGACTGATGTGGAAAATTTGAGGTGGGTAAAATTAATATAAAATAAACGGTATACGTTGTATTTAGTTAAAAGGCAAATTTCAGCCTTTACTTGCGAGTAAAGATAAGGAATTATTGCACCGAAAAGGATTTACCTACCCCGGAAATATCTGTAAAGAATGGATACATAATTGTTGGTGACATTTTGAGAAATGGCAAGGTTAACAATAAAGAATTATTAAAATTATAAAGTAGATGTTATAAAAAATATAATGTATTTAAGAGATATCGCTCCACCGAACTCGCGGTCCTTTTGGGATGGGATTACTCTGACTGGCATGGAGCGGCCATCAGCAAACTAATGAGCAATACGGAACGCAAGAACATGTCGGTAGGTGAAGATGACAGTACTTAAGTATTAGTAAAACATACTAACCTTTTAAGGAAGGCAAAATTGTGTGGGGATCCCTGGATATAGAAAAGTTATTGCCACGAAGGCAAATAAAATCTGCAATGGAAGCAATTGAAAATGTAAGTTTGAGAATCCTTCAAGTCGTGGAGAACTCAGTTCCAGGATCCAGCTGCAGCCGCCTATCTTTGCGCTTGACAATGCTATCTGAATTGGAATCGGCTACTGAGGACTGAGGGCAGAATACATTCATCGACCTGCCCTGGCGGCGCGCGGCGGACATCTCAACGGCTCCCTGCTGCCAGTTCTACAATCTACAAATTTTTCGACTTCTCCGTCGTCAACGCTTCGTACAGCAACAGTAACGCGAGCACTCTTGTGGCGGAGTGCGCTTCTCTTCTGCTATTCTCTTCAGCCACCACTACAGGTCCATTTTTCCTAGTTACGTTCTGTTGGTATCCTCAGTCGAGCTGTCGCATTGCCGGTTCGCTTCATCGGTCGACGTAAATCCACTGGGTCTCCTTGTGGCTGGGAGCAATCGCTCGTCTCTTCTAAGCCACCGAATCAGGTCTATTATTCCAATTCTCCCGCTCCGTGTAATAGGCAATCTTTTCGCGTTGGTTCTCGAGCACCATCGATTGCCATCCAAAAACGGGTCGTTTTGATCACATCGCCTACTCACGCCTGGGATTTCGAAAAGCTTTCTGGCTTCCGTTAATTGCCCAGCCTCCGATTTGAAGCCACCGACTCAATAGTTCTTACGATACGATACCAATGGACTCCAGCTTTTCTCCTCATGCTATTCAGCGAGCGCCATGTCCAGGCGGTGGAGATGGACCTAGCCGATCTGCAAATCAATGGAACCGACCTCGACCAGCACGTCGAAGCTATGCTTAAGGATCGATCGCTGCCGTACAATTTGAGAGCTGTCCTAGCGATTCTTCTAGAAGACCGTAAACGCTACTCATCAATTGTATCCATTTGTAATAACCTTACCGAACAGATCAAAATTCTCCGGACTGAAAATCAGCTGCTTAGGGATTCTTTAGGCCTTTCCGATCGCTTTTCTCTCAATTCTAATCCTCCGTCCACACAAATCTCTACCCCTGCCACGCAGCTGGTTGCCCCGGTCTGAATAACTCTCACCACACAGATGTAAGTAAGGACCATTCCCATGACGTCATAATAAGTGGTGTTGTTGAGAGCAACGCTCCTAGGCCCTTCGATCGCGTAGCACATGATCTTTGTTGTGTCCGTGAGATTTTGGACTATTTAGGGATTGAATGTAAACCCGTCGCGATATATCGCATGGGCCGCACCTTCCCTAGGATTCTCAAGGTGGTTTTTCCTGCATCTTATATTGCAAGTCGTGTTGTCAGTCGCTCTCCGTTACTTAACAAGTCCCGCGTTTTTTCTCGTATTCATATTCGTCACTCACCTAAAGCAGAAAGGGAGAGACTCAAAGCAGAGAGAATGTTTCGAAAATTACCTTCTAGCTCTTTGTTGAATTCTACCGCTGTCGCGACTAGCGCCTCACCCCAGCATGGGGCCGGAAATTTTTGAATAAGCTTCGGAAACCGCAACTCTTTTCCTTCTTTATGACCAATATTCGTTCAGTTGTGAAGAATGCTTTGCCATTGTCGTACAGACTCGCTGGCTCGGTTTATGAAGTAGTGATCTTGACTGAGACTTGGCTCAAGGCTTCGGTTGACGCCTCCTCTGTACTTGGTTTTTGCTGTGGTAGTTACTCCTTGGTCAGGTGCGACAGACCGAGAAAAAAGGGGGTGGAATTCTTTTTCTCATCAAATCATCTTCAACCTACCAGACCATCCTATGTGAAGCTGTCCCGGACTCCTATGAAATTCTTTGCTGCGATCGCGTAGCACATGATCTTTGTTGTGTCCGTGAGATTTTGGACTATTTAGGGATTGAATGTAAACCCGTCGCGATATATCGCATGGGCCGCACCTTCCCTAGGATTCTCAAGGTGGTTTTTCCTGCATCTTATATTGCAAGTCGTGTTGTGAGTCGCTCTCCGTTACTTAACAAGTCCCGCGTTTTTTCTCGTATTCATATTCGTCACTCACCTAAAGCAGAAAGGGAGAGACTCAAAGCAGAGAGAATGTTTCGAAAATTACCTTCTAGCTCTTTGTTGAATTCTACCGCTGTCGCGACTAGCGCCTCACCCCAGCATGGGGCCGGAAATTTTTGAATAAGCTTCGGAAACCGCAACTCTTTTCCTTCTCTATGACCAATATTCGTTCAGTTGTGAAGAATGCTTTGCCATTGTCGTACAGACTCGCTGGCTCGGTTTATGAAGTAGTGATCTTGACTGAGACTTGGCTCAAGGCTTCGGTTGACGCCTCCTCTGTACTTGGTTTTTGCTGTGGTAGTTACTCCTTGGTCAGGTGCGACAGACCGAGAAAAAAGGGGGTGGAATTCTTTTTCTCATCAAATCATCTTCAACCTACCAGACCATCCTATGTGAAGCTGTCCCGGACTCCTATGAAATTCTTTGCTGCGATATCACCATCGGCAGGGAAACACTTCGGCTTATTGGCGTGTACCGAGCTCCATCTTGCTCCAGTAACATGAACTCTCAGCTAATAGATACCATTAGCGCTTTAGCGGCACAGAGCGAAAGCTGCATCTTGACAGGCGATTTCAACTACCCCGACATTCAGTGGGAACGCAACAAAGGCGATTCCAAATCTTCCGAGGACTTTCTAGATATGTGCTCATCACTTAGTTTTTTCAACTTGTAACCACAAGTACCAGAGGAAGTAACACATTGGACTTGGTCTTAACAAACAGAATGTCGTTGGTTAAAAACGTTATGGTCAATCACCCGGTTGGTACAAGTGACCATTCCGTGGTAGAGTTTTCTGTCAAGGCAAGAGGGGCCCCTAGCTCATCACGCGTATTTAGAGAATTTTCCAAAGCTAACTACTGCAATATCATCTCGTATTTACAAGGAATTGATTGGATTGGTTCTCTAGCAACGTTTAATACTGTGGATGATATGTACGAAATGCTGTTGTCAGTTCTTCAATACTGCATCGAAAAGTTTGTTCCCTGCTCCAGAAAGCCAAACTCTCAACATAAGTGGTCACGTTATTTAGTTTCCTTAGCCAAACGACGAGAATTGGCATGGAGAAATTCCATCCTCTCCTCGTCCAGTAGAGCCGAGGATTACTTCAAGGTTCTGTCCAGAAGGTTTTGCAATAAACTGAAGAAGTTCTCTGCCTCCCTAGAAAAGAAAATTGCGACCTCAAGAAACTCGAGGGCCTTTTTTTGAATGATGAACTCAAGGCTCAATGTAAAGCAATCAATCCCTGTGCTTGTGGATGACGTAGGTCGGAGGTTCTGCACTGATCAAGACAAAGCTGAGTTACTTGCTGAAACATTTAAAGCCGTATTCCAACAGCCCCCGGATAAGGATAGAACAACTCAATCGGCTCATGTGTGTGCCCTCGCTGCTTTCCCCCCAAATGAGCGATTCCTTTTGGTTTCATAAGGAAGCTATTCTGAAACACCTCCTCGCCTGGCCTAAGTCCTTTTCCCTTACGCCAGATAACATTCCACTGTTTTTCATTCAGAAAGTAGCATGCGAAATTGCGGGCCCACTCGAAATTATCTTTAACTTAAGTCTGATGCGTGGTGAGGTTCCGAAAAGGTGGAAAGAAGCGTTCGTCGTTCCTCTCCACAAGAAGCCTCCCTACGAAAACCCAAAGAATTATCGTCCAATCAGTATCACCTCAGTTCTCGCGAGACTGTTTGAAAAATTACTCAAAGAGGCTATTGTTGCCCATCTAGACAAATACTCTATTATTCCGGTTGAGCAATTTGGGTTCCGCAAGGGCGGCTCTACTACCACTCAGATGCTTGCTACTCTTAATGATTGGACTAGTTCTGTTGAATCCGGCATGAATGTGGACGTGATTTATTTTGACTTCGAGAAGGCCTTCGATAAGGTTCCACACTTTGAACTTTTCGAACAACTCTCCACCGTGGGCCTCCATCCGAAAATAGTGCAATGGGTCACAAACTTTATACATAATCGGGTATTCAGGGTTTTGTATAACGGTCACCTTTCCAGTACTAAGGTTATTTGCAGCGGGGTGCCGCAGGGCTCAGTTCTTTCTCCAATTCTTTTCAACATCTACACCAGGGAAATCCCAGCTCTCGTCAACTCAATGGGTGTAACGTGCAGGGCCTTTGCCGACGATCTCAAAATTTATAGTGCTGTACCTGATTCTCTGCACACGGAAAGGATTCAAGCAGCAATAACGCAAGCCGTCAAATGGTCTCAATCTCATCAACTTCCTTTAGCCAAAGGTAAATGTAAGGTACTACACCTGGGAAAGTATAACGTGCGAACCCCTTACTTTATCGAAGGTAATCAACTCGAGCAGGTATCGGAAGTGAAAGACCTTGGATTTATTATTACAGATAATTTAGATTTTGGCAAGCATTGTAATGAAATAGCAACAACAGCCTTGCGTAAAGTATGCAATCTCTTCAGGTGCCTCAGTACAAGTGATGAGCATACTTTCCTCAAAGCTTACAAAATCTATGTGCGCCCCGTCCTCGAGTATGGGACGCCGGTATTCAGTCCCCTGAAAATGGAAGACATCGATGCCCTAGAGAGAGTTCAGAACAGCTTCACGAGGAATCTTTTTCTTAGGTCTAGAAAATGTAGCTACCGGTCAATCCCGGATAGCAGTGAGCGGCGCAGGGCGCTCGGTTTGGAGTCGCTTCTTTCACGTAGGAAAAAATTTGACCTTCTTATGGTATTTAAGATCTTGCACGGTCTGGTGCACCTTGGCGGAGGCAGTTTCTTCACAGTCAGGAGCTCAATTACAAGGGGCGCTGCTGTCAAGCTACATTACCCCAGGGCTAGAGCCTCAGTGAGGGCCAACTTCTTCGTTTGTAGAGCGGGCGCCGAGTACGCCAAGTTAAGCAAACGGTTCCGAATTCCCGCTAACCTTGCGGGTTTCAAAAAAATGGTGGCTAAATCTTTCGAATGTTACAGTTGATCAAGCAAAAAAAAATTCCGGTCTCAGGCAAGTCGATGGCCTGATTCTTCGTATGCCTTCATATTTACTTTCTTCTTTGCTCCCGCTGGCATCTTTTATTTTCTTTCTATCTTATAACGTTGTTTTATTCTCCGTATTCATTCCGCAAGTCACTTTGTTATTGGTTGCGATAATGAGCTTGCTCACATCGTTTACTTTACATGTGCTTGCCCACATGTCCGAATAAATGAATAAATAAATAAATAAGTAACTGATAATGTGATATACATGAGCTCCGTATAGTAAATAATTGAATTTAGGATGACGAGTCGGAAGTGCAAATCCAGTCGAGCAACAGCACTTTAGGATCCAGGAAGAGAGCAAGCCCAACAAATCAAGAAGGGAACAGTGTCGACATTAAGAAAAGTAGAAGTTAATGTTTGAATGTAAGACTTAGGAAACTAACCCGTGATTACTATGTTTTATTGTCTAATAAAGTTTTATCATACATTAGCAAAGGATGAAACTAAGAAGGAGTAGTTGTAAGCTAGTAAATATTGTACAGAAGTGAACTAGTTAAGTAATGCTGTAGGTTTAAAAAGATAGATAGAAGTTAAAAGAAGAGGCGTCAACTAGACGCTGACCACTGGTCACAAATCACCACTGGTGACTGAGGAAGTTTCCTCGGAAAATAGTATAACGAGGCATACCTATTGACGGAAGAGCCCGATACTCGGTGCTGAGTTAATGTGCGACACCGGGTTTCCCTCATGTGTCGCATATCCTCAGTACGAACCAATAGAAGTATCATCTTGGAAGAATATGCAAGGTTCGTTTCGCCACTTAATCATACGAACCTTTGTTTAGCATTCCTCCCGTGGCTCATCGGTGACTGGGAGGAGAACTAAGTAAGGTAGTATGCTAAGGGGTCAAGATGAGTGAGAAAATGAAGAGGAAGAAGAGTTAGAAAAGAAGAAATAAACCTACATAACGAATTTTAGGAAAGGAATCGGAAAAAACTACATATGATAGTCAGCGTATGCGCATTGGAGCGCGCTGACTTACGCTACGCTGAGTGGTGAAATCCCGATGGATTTATTAACTAGTAAGGTAATTTTAAGGAAGTTTATTTGCAATATTTTATCGGAACTAAAAAAAACTAAGCCGCATTTACTCCATAAAGTGCAGGTGGAATCAACGAATTCTGCGAAAAGCAAAAGTTCATGACTTATCTTCGGATGGAATCAAATGCTTGCTCCGGATGTTCGGTTTGAAATCGCCAAGAGAAGCAGATATCCGGCAACGGCTCATCGCATTACTGGACAGGGAGCATAAAGCAGGTCGTACCGTTTCTTTACCAGGGCTATATGAGAATGTGAAAATTTATTGAACCTAAAGACGAAAGACCATAGCTGACAATTAAAAATAATGCAAGCAGCAAAAGTGCAGAGGAAATCTATCGAGTGCTGGAATTGTGAAGAGGAACACTATGCAAGAGTCTGTGAAAAAACCATGGTCCTGCGAGAAGTGCAAAAGCAAGTGGCCACCAAGAAAGATTTTCACTTGGCTGCCAACCAAGGACTTGGCTGCCGATAGGCCGCTGAAGGGAGTTATATATTTCTGTCAGCTGTATATATTAGTCCTGTGCCAAATACAAGGCTGTGGGTGGGTGTTTATTGCGGCCTAACGTCATCAGTGACCTAAAAGTAGAGCAATGTTTCTTATGTAAAATTCACTCTACGAAACGTCTTAACCGCTCTAGCGGCTCCGACGCTGGTCTGAGACCTCTCACACAGAACCTGGCTGAGAAAGGTAAGCTCACTCATGAATCCACCACAGCTGGGGCGCCCTGTAGCCTAGCAAGGCGATTGAGTCGCACTGTGAAGTCATCGTATAAGGAATAATTCTTTGATGTGCATATCGCCTACTGGTCGATCGGGTCGCAATGAGGAACAAGGGAAAGATATTGGACAGGCACTCATTTTGGTTATTCAATTGTTGGATTCTTGATAAGAATCCAAAATGTCTCTATTGCTCTCCTTCCAGATATTTCTACCTTAATGGCCAGAATTGTGCATTTTGTGCCGTAGCCGTTACCTGCCCAAATAGCCGCGTCATTTACTAAGTGTTCTTTTACGCCATTGCTAGCAACCTACGCAAATGTACTTAACCTTACAGTCCATACACTTAATTTCGAGGATTACTACTGCTCTAGCAATTTCCTACACTGCCGTTTGGAAATGTAAAGCATTTCTTCAGAGCGCATTGCTTGTCGTAAAGCCTAAAGCCGGACCAGCTGCGATCAAGAGTCTTCACTACGATAACATCGTTTTGTAGCTGTGTTCTTACAATAGCCATTTGCAATGCAGCCGTGACGCTGTCGGAGATGAAGGTGACTTCAAACGGCAGCTTATCTAGGCAAGGTCTTTCTCTGCGTTTAATGTGAAATCATCGCTGACGATGTGGAATCGTGCAGCCATCTGAAACAGCAACACCCAAGTCTAGTTTGAAAGAATCTTTACGATCTTTAGAGCTTGAGCACATTTCTGTTGCCGTTCGGAATATGTTTTGGACAACAGGCGTTTAATGGCGGTAAGATGAGCAGGTCTCGCATGAACCAAAGTGTTTTCTGAGTTAGGTTTACGGTCCATTTCATACTAACAGTTCATTGGATACTTTGATTTGTGTGTTCATGTAAGCGAGCCGACCGTTCTTCGGAACTGCCCTGGTAAGCCTAATGCGCTGCGGTTGTTGGTTTAACAATCTAAAGCACTCATCCATTTCGAACTGTGCTGGAGTTATGACATTCCTGTGAGCGATAATTTGGTGAAAATCCTCCTCTTAAAATTACGCGTATTCGAGAATTGACTGTGCTTCTTCAGGGAACAACATTGCCACAATACAATCAAACGCTAAATTTTGTTCACATCAGTGTCGAGCTAGCCTGCAAGGTGGACCAGTATTTCTTCAAAGTTCGGAAGACCCTACATTCTGAAGGCTTTTCGTCAGATAGTCTTCCACGCCATATAAGAATGTATGAAAAAAAGGCATTCCAATTCTCGGCAGAGCCCTTTCACATTTTAGTTAGCGCTATTTTGAGGCTCCATCTTATATAAAAAGCCTGTCAAACGCGCACATTAGGAACAATAGCGCAAATATTGGTTTGAACCCATAGATTGGAAAGTCTCGGAAGAACGCTAGTGAGAAAGTAAATATACAGTCGATATCATCCATGTGATGAGGCCACATGGATAACATAGACTGCAATTAAAAACAAAAAAAAACCGGAACGCTAAACCAAAGTCCAACTAACCCAAACAGAAATGTTGCCATCAATCGAACAAACATCGCCACCCCTTCGATGGGGCATGGCACAATCTCTTCTTTTAGCACTAAAAACTTTTTGCTCTTTAAAATAAGCTTTAAATCAATATTTTCTTAAAAAGAGAATTTTATAAAATCTCAAACAAGGTGTTCACTTATTGGGTAGGAGAATTAAAGCTTCAAAGTAATCATACTAAAATTTTTGTTGAACAAAAAATAGTTTAGTTTAGAACATCTCAAATACAGTTTTCGGGTAAGGCTGTTCTGAACGCTTTCTAAGAACTTGATGTCTTCTTTTTGCAAGGTTGCCAAATAGTTAGTCTAATTTTGTTCAATTACAAGCAGGACGTCACTCAACATGGACAAGGAAAGAATGGCATGACTTACCTCATTGAATCGGGAGGCAAATTTAGGCTTCTTAGCTGACAGGGTTCCGAACACTTTATGCTTAGTGTGACTTCAGAACAACAAATGCTACAAAAATAAAATCACACGGTTCACATTTATTGAGAAGATACTGCCTCGTTTCAAAGTCCGCCTTGTCCGACACTGCTGTAGCTTCTTCCGTCCCTGTCGAATGCTCCTCTTCCGATTCCATTGTTCAGTCGACCAGTAAAGTACCAACGCGGTCGCACTACTAAAATGTGCCCGTGTTTTATTTGACGAGTCTAAAACGTGTGAAAAATAAACATCCTTAAACGGACGGAAATTGACGTAGTTTTCTACTGATGTTAATAACACAGAATTCTACTCCTCAAAAGATGAAGTTTGTGCAAGGGAATCTGCAGCAAATTTTTGTGTCGTAGATTTGCATGCTACTACATATATTCAGGTTATCCGCGGGTCACGTTACCAGTCGCGGAGAGGGGCCCAATCCAAAGGATGCATTCCACAAGACGGTGTATGCTAGCCGTGCTTTCTCTGAGCTTAACCGGTTTTTATTTGACGAATCTAAAAGGTGTGAAAAATAAACATCCTTAGGCGTTTACTGGTGAATATAACATTTGCTGCGGATCACTCAATTTAACCATATGTTCAGTGGGTAACTTATCGAGGAATGGATGGGAACCAAGTACGCTGTGCCGAGTGCCGGGATTCGTGCCACAGACATTGCCCAACGTGCGTTGGGGCTCTGAAGACGTGCCGCAGACGAAGCCAACGTGTGTCGGGGTGCAGAGGACATGTCATTGGCATCATGGTATTGTCGTGACACACGCGTCGGGGACTGGGAAATATGTCACATACGCTATACAACGTGCGTCCGAATTCAGCGGACTTGACGCAGACTAGACTGTATACCTTCGATTTTCAAAGTGCCATTTATAGGTTTCGTGCAAAAGTCGCGCGTGTGTCGTTCTGTCGGTCGACCAGTACCTATTGATTTTATTTGCTTTTTTGCAGATTAAGCACTTCGGATTCTGACCAGATTAAGAACTTCGGATATATATTGGAGCCAGTTTTTACTGGTGAAAGTACGAAGGTCCACAGTTCTTTTAGCGGGTGACTTTAACTTTCCAGACATCTCCTGGCTTCCTTTAATGTCCCCATCCAGTTCCGTTTCCAAGCACTTCATCGAATTTATAGAAACACACAACCTAATACAGTATGTTCGTGAACCCACACTGAGAAACCACACTCTCGATTTGATTCTATGCAACGCAGACAGAATGATACAAGATGTAAAAACAAATCCCCCTCTTGGAAGCAGCGATCACAACAGCATGAATTTTCGTATCAACCACTACGCAGAACCTGAACGCTTTGACATCAGAAAGAACTTTATGAGCGCGGACTACGACGCTATTCGAAAACACTTGGCCGAAATATATTGGTACAGTTCCCTAAACACGGCAAACTCAGTAGATGAAAAATACGAATTATTCCTTGCTATACTACAACATTCCATCCAATTGTTTGTCCCGGTCCAGAAAGTCCCAGCCTGCGGTAAATTTCTACCCAAATATCTCCTAGATTTATTCAATCTCCGACATTTAGCCTGGAATAAAGCAGCAAATGACCATTCCTCGAATAGCTGGGATGAATATAAGCGTATAAATCTCAAATTTTCTAAGAAACTTGCAAAATACAATCGCTGTCAAGAAAAGAAAATTGTTGAAGCAAAGGACAAATTAGCCTTTTATAAATTCATGAGATCGGGACTTCAAGAGAAGAAAAGAATTGGAGTTTTAGTCGCAGAAGATGGAACCATTGTCAGAAACGACCTAGTTAAAGCCCGACTATTAGCGGTGACTTTCGTAAAAGCTTTCACTGATAATGACCTCGACGATATATCATCTCCAATCAATGCATTCCCCATCATGGAGGATTCTGTTTGGTTTCATGCAGACGAACTATATGAAGAGCTCTCAAGGTGGCCTACGTCTCACTCTCAAACGCCCGATGAAATACCGTTTTTCTTTGTAAAACAAGTAAGTGCAAGTATTGTCAAGCCTCTTGAATTCATTTACAATTTAAGTTTTATGACAGCTGAAGTTCCACATAGATGGAAGAGCGCTATAGTTACACCAATACCAAAAAAGCCCCCATTTACGACGCCGCAAAATTATCGGCCGGTTAGTTTCACATCTATGTTCGCTCGCCTTTTCGAAAAAATTCTTAAAAAGAGAATTCTTGCACATTTGGATCAACACAGCATAATCTCTTCGAACCAACATGGTTTTCAGAAAAAAAAAGATCCACTGAGACAGCTATGCTACAGGCCTTGAATGATTGGACCAATGACATAGATAACATAGGATGGTTTGATGTGATTTATTTTGATTTTGCAAAAGCCTTCGATAGGGTATGTCATCATCATCATCATCATTTTCAATAGCGTTTGTCCCGCTTGGTGGCGGGGTCCGCTCTTCTGGTCTGGTGACGCCACTTCTCCCGATCAAACGCTTGGTCGGGATGGACACCAGCTAACTTCAAGTCCATATGCAACGTATCTAGCCAACGTTGTTTCGGACGTCCTCTGGGCCGTTTTAGGGGCTTCAAGATTCAGGCCAATCTTACACACGGTGTCGTCGTTAGCGCGAAGGACGTGGCCATACCATCGTAGGCGTGCTTCGCGCAACTTGTCAGCTATCTAGGCGACACCGAACCTTTGTCGCATGGTTTCATTGCGAACGCGGTCCAATCGCGTTACTCCAGCCGTCCACCTTAGCATTTTCGTCTCCATTACACTGAGGCGGCTTTCGATTTCCTTCGTCACGGGCCAGCACTCAGCACCGTACGTCGCTACTGGGCGGACGACTGCTCTATACACCTTTGATTTGAGGTACTCAGGAATTGTCTTGTCGCAAAGCACCCCAGTCAACGAACGCCATTTGGACCAGGCTGCACTCACACGTGCGTTCACCTCCAACTTTAGACTGCCATCGGACGTGACTGTTGATCCGAGAGACTTGAAAGATGTAACTCGTGAGAGCTCAGTACCATTGATCTTAATGGATCCATGCTCATTCACATCCGTCGTCAAGTATTCCGTCTTTTTGACGTTTAGTTTGAGTCCGAACAATACTAAGCGATCGCACCACGCCTGTGCCTGTCGCTCGAGCTCTGCTTTGTCTTCGCATGCAAGCATGACGTCATCGGCATACAGCAGCGTCCAAGGAGCTGCCCTTTGGAGATCGCGTGTAATTGCATCCATGACGATCACGAAGAGCAGTGGGGAGAGCGCAGATCCCTGGTGCACTCCGACAGATATTGGAAACTCCATCGAGGTGCCCGCTGGTGCTCGCACTCGGCTTATTGGGCACGAGTAGAGGATGCGCACCCACTCAATAAGCTCTTCAGGGATACCATGTCGTCGCAACGCGTACCATATCACTTCCCGCGGGACGCGGTCGAAGGCCTTCTCCAAGTCCAGGAAGGTAAAATGCACCGGTTTTTGTTTCTCGCGATGCTTCTCTAGCAGAAGACGAACGGCGTGAATGGCATCAACGGTGCCACAGCCAGATACGAAACCACACTGATTCGTGGAAAGCTGTACGACATCCCGGATACGTCCGTCGACAATTCGCTCAAAGATTTTCATGGTGTGCGAAAGAAGGCGAATTGGACGGTAACTAGCACAATCTGCAGGACTGCCCTTCTTCTTCCAAATCGGAATAGTCGTGCTTTGCTGCCAACCCTCAGGCACTTTCTTCTCAGCAACAACCTGATTGAAAAACTCAGTCAGCCAGTCAGCAGGGCACCAGCCCTTCGACTTCCACAGGTCAGCTGGCAGGTCATCGGGACCAGTGGCTTTGCCTGACTTCATCTTCCTCAGGGCTGCTTCAGTTTCGCTCACTGTGATCTTCTGAACGGGACCGTATACAGGTGATGCAAAAGGAACAGCAGGATGTTCAAATTCTACATTCGAGATTTCCTCGAAGTACTCGCGCCATCTCTTCACAGCCCTCTTACGATCCATCAGAAGATGGCCGTTCTTGTCGTTAATGCCAAAGAACTTCTCGATGTCCTCTGCTTGGCGACAGCGAGCTTTGGCGAGGCGGTAAAGATAACGCTCGCCATCGCGCGTCTCCAGTTTTTCACTCACATCAGCGTAGTGTGCGGCTTTAGCACCGGCCACAGCCTTCTTTGCCGCTTTCTTCGCTTCTCGATAATTCCGCCAATTATCGACTGTTTTATCACCGATAAATACGTGATATAGCCGTTTCTTTTCCCTGACCTTCTCTCTGACATCGTCAGTCCACAGCCAAGCCTGCTTGTCGACCCAACGCCGTCCAGGCTTCGTTGTGCCGAGTTCGAGACGCGCAGCCCGAGTTATGGCATCGGTAGCATCCTTCCAGGTTTCGTCGACAGTTGTTACCGTCGGCAACCGAATGCGAGAAATAACAGCTGCTTCCTTCTCTTTCAGTCGCCACCATTTGATTCTAGCCGTCCCGCATCGCTCAATACGTTTACACCTCGGAGGTGTGATCTTCAGCGACAGATAAGTGGACGGTGTTGCGTGGCAACCGTTTCATACGGCACGGTCTTCGCGTCTGTGACAAGACCTTGATCGCGACGCCTAACAAGGACATAGTCAATCTGCGTTTTGGCGTTCCCGCTATAAAACGAGATGAGGTGGGAGTCACGCTTTCGAAACTTAGTGTTCACGATGATGAGGTCGTGTGAGTCTGCATACTCAAGTATACGCTCACCATCGGCGTTGCGTGACCCATAGCCAAAACCACCATGACAGCTGTAACCATCTTTCGCTGCTCCGACGTGACCATTAAGGTCACCTGCCACAACAATCATCTTGGGTTTCTCCTCGACGCAAATTTGACTTTGGACGCGCATTGTGAACAAATCGCAAACAAAGCAGTGACTGTAGTACACAATCTCTTTAGAAGTCTCTCCACAAAAAACACCTCTGTCCTCGTCAAAGCCTATAAGACTTACGTTAGGCCGATACTTGAGTATGGAACAACAATTTTTACCCAGTTAAGAAGAAGAATATACTTAGACTTGAAAAAGTCCAAAATAGCTTCACTAGAAAACTGTTTATCAGTAAATGTGGCTTTGATTACCATGCTATTCCCAGCAGTGAAGTAAGAAACAAACAACTCGGACTACAGACACTTTCATCCAGACGAAGAATATACGACCTCGTAATGGTTCACAAAATTCTCCATGGTTTCTGTGGACTTGATAACCGTGACTTCTTCATTGTGAGACCATCTAGAATCCGAGGTGGAGGAGAGAAACTTTCACTAAGTACTGCAAAATCTTCTATTCGACATAATTTTTTCGTAAATAGAGCAGGTTCGGATTATATAAAACTTTCCAAAAACTCAGTTATTCCGTACAAGCTGAAGCCATTTATTACGAATGCAAGTCAATTCATGAATAATTCTAGGACATAATGAGATCTTGTGGCAAAGCCCCTCTTGATCTGTTCTCCCTTCCATTCTTCTTTCTCTGGGCATTTGTTGTCGTATGTACTTTCTAATCATTCTATAACACTTTGATCAGGATAGTTAGCCAATTTGATGTGGATGTCGTTCTATACCGTTTCTAATTACATTGTTCTTCACATGGATTTGACCCATGTAATAAATAATAATAATAATAAAGAAGAAAAGTTCGTTTCATTCTCGTGAGTTGGTGGAGAAGCCTCAACCAGACATTTAGCGGCTGCGAGGCTGCCGAAGGTCTGGTTGTAGTATGGCATAATGAATGTGGAAGCAATGTTGGATTCAGACTTTTTGTCATCGTTGAAATGAGACCTCAAAAATGCTCACACTGTCTTGTATTCCTAGTCTGCACGAGTTCACCTTCGAATCACTTTCGTATTTTAAAACCTGCTCAAAAATACTCCTAAGAACTGTGACATAATGGCTGATAGCGATTAAAATCTTTCGCCAGGCTATACTTGAACCCGCACTCTCTGCCTACCTGGCATGATGCCGTCGTGCGCTGTTTGGTTGTGTTTGGAGCATGCTATGTGGGCCAGCACACTGCACTGAAATCAGAGGGTACGGATCCGTGTCCCGCCTGACGCAAGGGTTTCGACCGAAATCAAACATCCTTTAGCAAATTGTGACCTCTACACCAGACGCTGTATGCTTAGAACAGATGTACTATAGCTGTTCATGAAGTCACATCATGGCATTAGAAACAAAACGAAAGATGATGCCGAAGAACTCACGTCCCCATCCGATTCCACTTCCGGCTGCACACGCTACGAGTACTATTAGGAGGAAAATGAGAAAGGTGCGCGACATGGTGTAGATCTGAAAAAAATGGAAAAACTGGAGATCGATGCAAAGAATACCATGAAATGTGCTCTTCGAAACGATTGAAGGAACGACAGTTAGAAGGCAGCAACAAGGACCATTTCGGAGTTGAGGGTTCTCATGTCACATGAGGAGGCACCTATCGGCTAAATTGTCTTTTATAAACGGCTATATCATGCATTACTGAAGGGTGAATGCCAGTTTTTTCAAAAAGGAAACGTGAAGCATCGCAGCTTTGCCGCTGATCTCAAATTCTCCAATCTCGTTGAACAAGATTCTCTGAAAAGGAGCAGGAATTTTACTATACTGCTGAAAACTAAAAAACATTCCTCAGGCTAACGCTACGAAATTTCAAAACCTTCAAGCATAACAAGTAGCACTTAGGCTGACATCTCAGCACTCCATCAGGATGAAGGAAGGATAAAGGTCGGCGTTGTTTTTGGGATGCGCCACGCATTCTACTTCAACGGAATATCGTTGAGATGACTTGAATGCATATTTGGCTATGACTTGCAGTGGCCAGCCGATGAACAAGTCAGCGCTTCATACTACACAGCCGAGTCTGATATCAGCGACCCAGAGGGATGGGAGGCTTGGATGGCCTGGGCGGGAAACCGCACTAGGAACCTGGTATCGGGTACATGCGACAGCTAGCACCTCTTCTGTTTGCCCTACACGCGCTCAGCACTCCACTATCAGCCTATAATATTCGCTTTCCTCTAACGAACGCCTCCTAATCCAATGCGTTTGCCAAGGTCATTCATTTAAAATACAGGATGACTAAAATAATATGTGCACTTGTCTATCGGCTGGCTACTGTATAGAAAAATACACAATAAAATTGTCCCCATAATGACCCGTACAAGTTGCACGTGGCGCATTCCACAAAGGATGATTAAAGCCATGTCATTCACTAAACCACACTCAATACCGATTCTTCGAATCCTTATTGGAATAAGAGTTGCGTACATTCAATATGGTTATTCGAATCAGTTAGGAAATTGCTCAGTTTTCAAAGATGCGCATAGAGGTAGAGATATATCCCAATTTTCACTAAATGTGTGCTTGTTTGGTTGACTAAAGAATATAGAATGGTATCAACCAGGGATCCGCTACCGCGGCCCATTTCACTAACCGTTAGTTTGTATGTAAAAGTAACACCCGAAACGGGTGTTGTAGTTAAAAATGACGAATCTAAGGTGTACAGATTCAGAGTCTCCCTGGGAAGAAAAAACGGGATCTGTCACTAGCTACTGAGAAGACATACCGATAAATAAACCCGAAACTCTGTTCGACCGCAGGATATAGAATTAGTCGCAAAGCTCTAAACAAGGCTTATGAAGTTAGATATTTAGGTTTAATTGTAACCAGCAGTCTGTGTGTATCTAAAGATTGACGATTTTTGGTGTTGCGAAAGATCCCGCCATTTTTTGAATGAGCTTTATTCTCACTAATGCTACCTTATAGCAACCTATCTTTTGTTCACATAAAGAGATCGGTTATGTATAAATTTATTGTTATTGCTAGCTACTCACTCTCTCCTTCTAGAAACTCCTTCTAGAAAATGGAGCTTTCAAAGAAGTACATCCGAGCTCCCTTATTGTATGACTTCAAATATGATGAGTCAGCAGCCGCTTCTCGTCGTCGCATCAATGGTGCATTTGGGGGCACAGTGTCCGATTGCAGTGCACGAGAATGGTTCGCAAAGGTGAGTTTAACCTTCAAGATTCGCTAGGGTCAGGACGTGAATCCGACGTCGACAACGACCGATTGCGACCGCTTGTGGAATCGGACCCATGGCGGACTACTCGTGAACTTGCGCAGGACTTGGGTGTGCACTATGCCACCATCGCCAGTCACCTACACCAATCTGGGTAAGGAGCACAAGTTGGTACAGTGGGTTTCTCATGACCTCACTGAACGCGACCGCCAGCGACGTGCCACTCAATTGCTCTCATTACAAGCGCACAGATAGTTGGCTGAAGTCCACTATCACAGGTGAAGAGGAGAAGTGGTGCCTGTGCTTCAACATCAAGAGGAGCAGACATTGTGTTGACAAGGGTGAGCAGCCTGAGAAACAGCTAAAGGAGGGTCTTCACCCGTCGAGCATCATGCTTTCTGTTTGGTGGGATTACAAAGGTGTCGTCTACTACGAGCTGCTGGCCCGTACCGAAGCTCTAACAGCGGACTTGTACAGTAGTGGACGTGTCTTTTGGTTATTGACCGAAAAAATCGCGCCGGTCAACATATGTAGACCGCTTTCGAGCGTTCCAAAGCGGCCTTTTTGAATAACTTCTTCAGAAATCAAGTACTTGTGAAAATAAACATACTACTAAACATAACATACTTGAACTCAGCAGCTCTACCTCTATCTTTTGACATATAAATCTCAGTAGAGTTGAAAATGCACATAGGCCCGACAGAATCAATCAAGTGGGCGCGACAACCTGTAGAGCGAGCGTTTGGGGAGTTTTATCGGAAATTCCTAGCCGTCCTAATCAGAAATTGCTCTAAGAATGTCCAGCTTGCATTTGAAGTGCGCCGTGAACAGTGCATACAGAATCGGATCTATCAATCGAATGAGCGCGACAGCTCGCAAGTTGCACGCGTGGGCGTGTTCGGTGCGCAATAACTCTGTGGAGATCGAATCGTTCCAGCTGCGGAGATTTACTATGCAGTAGAAAGCTTTAGTTGTCCGCAAAAGGTCGCTGTTGTGGCTTCTAAACAGGCGAAATTATAGCGGTGCGAAAGTGCAGGTTAGCCACGATTTTCTCCATATTCAGTCGACCACTGTGACAAGTGTCGGTGTCGGTGTCGGATGTTCGGTGTCGCGCCGATAACTGACAAGATGCGCGAAGCTCGCTTACGATGGTACGGCCACGTTCTGCGTGGAGAAGAAGACAGCGTCCGCAAGATAGGCCTTAACTTCGAGGTAATAGAAAAGCGGCCTAGAGGGCGCCCGAAGCAGCGCTGGGCTGATACGTTACATACGGACTTGAAAGTAGCTGGTGTCCACCCTGATCTAGAGCTGGATCGGGAAAGGTGGCGTCATGACGCCAGAATAGCGGACCCCGCCACGAAGCGGGACAAACGCTGAAGAAGAAGAAGAAGAAGAAGAAGAAGAAGAAGAAGTCGACCACTGTGAGAAGACGCGATGAGCTGACGGCCTACAAATGCATAGGCAAGCAAACCACTTAAGGTATTTTACGATGAAGTGCTCAAAACTTCCCAGCTGCCTAAGCTGACTTAGTCCCAGCCGCCATTTTAGAACGGCGGCGGGCAGCGATGAAGTTTCTTCCGCCCTTACTTGCCCACATTTAAGTTTCAACACTCGCGATGGCATAGTTCTGTTCAGCTTGGAAAGATCTATCGAACGG
Source organism: Heligmosomoides polygyrus polygyrus (assembly GCA_947396885.1). Taxonomy (NCBI): domain Eukaryota; kingdom Metazoa; phylum Nematoda; class Chromadorea; order Rhabditida; family Heligmosomidae; genus Heligmosomoides; species Heligmosomoides polygyrus. Next base: position 77,272,652 of record OX377204.1, on the reverse strand, counting down.
TGTCATTCTCAATCAATTCTGGAAATATCGATTTTTTGACGATTTCCCATCGAGGGCCTGGGCGCCCTATGCCGAGACTACGCCGACATTACGTCATCAAAAATCGATATTTTTGAAATTGGCCAAATTTCCTCGTCCAAACCATCTAGGGGTTATTCGGTGCGCTGACTACAAATCCGACGTCCTCTTTTTAAAATTCCGCCGATTTTTGTAAAAGTCCGCCGATGGCGGTTACTTCGTTTCTTGAGGTGTATCGCTTTTTTGTAAAACTAGAGAATGTGGTGCCTTGAAAATGGCGAGAACTTCTGCAACAACCTAGCGTAGCCTTTCTGAGGTATATTTTTATATACTTGCGTTCAAAACACGTGACGAAGGTGATGATGACTTGTTTTTCAATGGTCCACAGTACTATTTCGTAATGTCCACTGAGAAGTGGTTTTTGCTCCACCTTCTCTAAAGAATAGAAGAAAAATCGCCGATATTAGTATAATAATGTAAAAAACCCTCGCAGAGAAGCCAACTATAAATCCAGCTTCTTCAGTGCCATAACGACAAGATCTGTAAGCGGTAGGCTGAAACTTAGGGTGTCGGTTTCTAAATCGCGCATTAGGTAAGACATTTCAACTTACTGAGCTGTAAAAGAGTTAAACCTGTTGTTTAGGAAGCTCGAATTTTTTTCCGTAATAACCTGTTGGAGGAGTCTCTTGTGCTGAAAGGGCGTTGTGTTACAGATGACAACACTGTTGTAAGGGATAACGGTTTCCTCTATGTAGATTCGTTTCGTTGCGGTCATTCTAAAAAATTTTCCCTTCTAAGTTTGATTGTGCTAGACTTTTGTTTATGTATTGAATAAATAAATATAAATAAATAAGTAAATAATAAGTTAAGGCCAAACACACACCCAAATTGCAGTAGAGTAGAGAATGTGGCGCATCCCGGAACGGATTTGCGAAATTCTGAAGCAATGGGCAGTAGAGGTGGGCAGATCCTTACGCCTAGAATTCTTCAAAACCGTCACCAGGCAAGGTTTGAATCTTCTGTACTATGCATTTTGACGTGTACAACGACACAAAGGGATTTCTTAAGAAGACCTTTATTTCAAAACAGAAGTTCCTATAAAAATATTTTGGCTCGCAAGTATAGTAAAATGGCTTCGTTTAATCTTCTTATGATTCTTGTCAGTTCCTATTGTCCTAAAAATATCATTCGGCCACAAAAACACAACGTATTCTATAATATTTGGAAGATCTGGACTGAGGTTAAACTGTAGACTGGTTTCATAAATCCTATAACCTCCACGTACACATCGAGTTCAACCGATTAAAAAATTTGTTCTTCTAAAGATTATGTGATGATGGTTTGTGATGATTGATGAAATTTTCGTTAACTATTCTCACTGCCCAACAGTCGGTAGCGAGATCAATGCTAAATCCGATGCATGTTTCTTCCGTGGCATTCAGGAGTATTTTAAAAATAAGTTCTTGTGTTTCCAAGGTATCGTCTTTCTCAAGGCCTGATAAAAGCTCGAAACGTAACGGCTTTTAGGAACAAAACACTATCTTCATCTCATGGTCGGGTTATAATTAGTCTCAAAAACATTTAGACAAAAACCTTGGTCGACCAGAGTAGGCTGCTACTATAGCGTCATATATGTAGGGCAATGACGCTATTCGACATCGCACGTTAATGATATATTAGCAAGCAATCACAGTCTAGGAGGTTCTTGGTCCGGGCTTAGGCTATCGTTTCAGAGTGGTCGTTAAGCCAGTAGTGACAACCATTAAAGAGGCGGTGTCAATTAATTCCTTCAGGGAATGAGCTTCAAAATGTAGAGAAAGAATGGCGAATTACCCCTCATTCTGCAAAGCAGTTTAAGTCCACTTTGAGAAGCAAGAAAGGGGTTCGATTTCTTTCATATCCAACTATCCAAGCTAGGACTGCTGAATGAGGAATCTAAACTTCTCTTGGAAGGGTGGAAGCTTTAACAGAGGGCTACATCTCAAAGCTTCATATATGCGTAGCTGCCCTCGTATCGAGCCCTTACTCCCTGCTCAATGGGCGGGACTTTTACTATTTCCACAGTGACAGTAGATGGAAGGATTGTGTATGAGCTGGCCTTCACCGCATTCGAATGCATCTGCCGTGCGCCTCTCTCGTGGCATACATGGTATACCCCTTTTAATAAAACGAATTCCATACCATCTTCTTCATCAAAAGCCTGACGGACGCCAGTTTTGGTTTTCGAACTGAATGCCCCTTAATGAGCTTTTATTAAAAGCTGTTCGCGATGATTTTATTCTTACAAGTATATCGTGGGCAGAAGATATATAAGCCTATAAAACAGGCTCCATTGCGCTAGCGACTTAGCGCATGGATCACAGACTGTCTCGAAGATCACTGAAACTGACTGGGATTACCAACTCCCCTTATTTCTCACCTCCGTCAACCACGAGAAGGCATTCAACGAACGTCACTACGGGCCACTGAGTGGTGCTAAGTGAGACCACTGGCCGACTGCTACAGCGGATACAGACGGCAGCTTTGCTGTTCCGCTTCCTCCTGTGACACCTCACGCAGTAAAGAAAGCAAATCAACCTCCGACGTTGATAACGCTAGGAACCACCACAGAGCGTTCTGACTCACCATTCCCTTTCTTGAGATTGTTCCAGATAGTGTTCCACGATATTTACTCCTCAGTGGGAAATTCAGTTTAAGTGATGATTTGGGATGACTGTGCGGACTCAACTGTCACTATAGGGTTGCAACCTCTCGGGCTAGGATAGATCTTCGTGATTCCTAAATCTTCGTGACCCAGCAGAATACGTGTCGAAGGCTAAATGCCGATAGTTCCTTCACATCATGTGGAGGCAAGACGACTTAGGGAAGGAAAGAACGCTGTAGTTGAACACTCGAAGAAAATCCTCCACAAAGAAACCGATATGTCTCTTGAAGTAGGACTTCCGGGTTATAGATGGAGATAGATAAGTAAGGACTGGACAGTACGGATGGGGATACCAAAGAGAACAAAGGGTCCACATGGATAAACAATAAGGAGGGGTGAAATTTTTGACGCATGGATGAACCAGCGACTCCCCAGCTGGAAGCGAATCAGCACTTCGTCAACAACACCGCAGATGTCAGCGTCGAGCACGAGTGGAGGAGGAGCTACTGGACTTCCTTCACTGACAGCTTCACCAACGCGTGTGACACATTTAAGGGAAATCCTTGGCGATCCAGTTGACTAACGCTGAGCCAGACCAAAATCAGGTTGGCTGAATGAATCGAAGACCGCTGATATCATGGATCCAGATGCTTGCTGAGAGCTGTCACCTACTGTGCGTAAGCAGTTAGTGCTCTATTATTAGTTGTATGACGTCGGCGGACCCTAAGCTTAACAAAGAACTTTGAATTGCGCTTGAAGTGGACTTTTCCCAGACAAGAGCCACGACGTCCGAGGAAAGCCCTTTTTGTGACATTTCAAGGCTTGCTTGAATAGAAAACCCTGAAGATGCTCAAAAGTGCAGTCGGCGTCAGGAATTTGAACCAAGTCTGTCTCCTAGACCCCATAGCCTACAGGTGCAGTGTGAGTGACACATCAAGGATTTCTGGAGCGTAAGCCTTGCTGTCGTCTGTCCATTCGCCGGTCACAAGGGCACAGGCGAAGTGAGGGAGAGCTTCTCACATCGTTCGGCATGTGATAGGATTTTTTTGCGGAAGAGGGAAATGTTCAGGAATGAAATGATAGAGCAAGAACAGTGAATTGCTTTCCGCGTGTGGTTTCTTCGTAAGGTTTGAGCCTTTTAGCGCTATGGACGGAGGAGACTTCATGCGAATAGTTGAAAAGGGTTGCATGATTTCCTTGTTTATTTCTTGGTCATAGTTCTTCGCTGCAAAATCTCTAAGGATGTTGTATTCGTAAGGACCAAGGATAAAGGTAGGCGTTAGTCAATTCCTTGTAGTATGCGCCACGGAGTTCGCTTCTACGGGATACAGTGCCGTCAGTTTGAAAGCGTGTTTGTTTTATACACTGACTTATGGTGGACAACGAATGGACATGTCATGTTTAATCCTTTTCATACAAGTCTGGTACCTGGAGATGGAGGGCTTGGTTGGCGTAGCGATAGAAAAAGGAACCTTGAATAGGAGTAGTGCGGACCAGCCGGGGGCTCCTACACACGACCATGCACCATTATGTAGTGGTTCCAAAGGCCGCATGATAAACATGAGATTGCTTTTCGTATATTTACTCGATTAGTAAAATAAATGCTCCGCCCAAAATACCTATGGCGAAGAACTGATAACTAGGCAATCAGCATTACATTCCCCCTTCTCCTACTATGTATAAAAGCTCCATTCTATCTGTCTGTCTATGTGTAGAAATAGCCAAGTTCGAAAAATGAGTGGAAAGATTCTCTAGGATAAGAACTACATATGTGGGCGCGTGTAGCGCAGTCGGAGGTGGCGGCGGTCCCGTGAACCCGACACCAAATTCTGGTTCGGATTTCCCGCCCAAGCCAACCAAGCCTTCCCAACCCTCTGGAGTTGGTGAATTGGTACAAGTCTTGTCTGTGAAAGACAAAGCGCTGACTTGTTTATCGATTGGCCACTTCAAGTCATCCTTTGGCCAAACACGTATCCGAATCGCCTCCACAATCTCCCGAAGAAGTGGAATGCGTGGCGCCTCCCAGAAGGGATTGACTAACGCCGTCCTTTGTCCTTTATCCTTAAAAAATATGAGTAGACATTATCGACCTTTCGACCGCGGCTAACGGTTTTCGCCTCGAGCTGATTGATAATTGAGGTGGAACTCTAGCGAATATGGCCAAGGGATGGACTTCACAGTAGGTGGAATTATTCAATCGGGTGGCCAACGTGGACAGATACCATCGATTTTTCAACAGACGTTGTTATAATGAAAAAAAGCTGGCATTATTAATATCTTCTACTTGAGTTCTTGACCGGTGCACATACTTCTATATCCTATTTATACAATACTCTGGGAATACATCTGTATGCGTGTCGGTCCGTCTGTATGCCAGCATATAGAAAGAGGACTATCAAAGGAAGGAATTACTGTCGCAGGAGTCACTCTCTTCAATCCGGTGGCATTCAGGTAGGATGCACAGCTATCGGCCGACCAAACATTGTTTTTTCTGCCGGTCAGACACTCCGGAGTGGAAACCCACGAATGCGATGAAGCGTGGAAAAGCCCTAAATCAACCGCTTTGAAAACCTTATCTTATCCTCTCTTATACACGCATGGAAGACCAAAATTTTTTTGGGTCGAAGGTCTAAAACACATACTATCCAAGCCGTTCTACCTGCTTGGAGATGAAGCTGCCAACCAGAGGTTTAGGTAGGCCGTTGAACACATGATAGACGTGATAAGGAAAGCTGCTCTATCGCAGTCAATAAACATAACTATCATTTACGTAGTAACAAGAAATATTTACGAAGTTCCTTCCAAAAGATGGATCTATTCTGGTCGAATGTAGCAAAAGAAAAGCAGAACGAACACAGTCAAGGTGGCATACATATTCCCTGAAGGAAACTGCAAAGAATGGTCCCCACGTAGGTTAGTTCAACATGCTTCTTAAATACTACACTTTTAATTTTACCTTCAAGTGCAAGTGAATTGAATGAAGTTCCCCCTTCCCGCTAGGACAGGACCTGAATGGTAATGTTTTCAGGCGTTTCCATGGCACAGCTGAGCCCCTTAAACTTTTGCTCGTTTCTGACTTCAGTCCTCAGATCAAAATCACATAGACCGAAAATGTAATCGTTGCACTAAGATAGGAAGTCTCCAGAGGCTGGACACAACGCGAGTAGCTGTAGTGGGTTAAACGTCGGAACACAAAATTCGAAAAAGGGGCGGAGTCTGGAAAGACATTCCACAGAATAACGACCTCTCAAAGAATCCAATGTGTACGAAACTGGAAGTACTCTATAACGAATGAGGGAGGAGACCCTAGCACGTCCAAACATATAATGATGAGCGCTCGTAGAGCAAAAAACAAGCCTATTTAATAGGCTCTCTATAATCTGACAAAACGCTGAATGGTAGAAGTTTTATGAAAAGCTTCTCTCTTCTTTAAAGGAAAAAGATCACGTTGAATAAGGATAATGTCATATAATAAAGGCAGAATTCTATACGATACTTCTATACGTTGAGACAAAACCTTCATCGAACAAGATGGACGAGATTTACCCTCATCGAACTGCAGCAGAGCTTGGTTTTCAAAATTTTATACCGCTTTCGGTCGGAAAGCCACTTGGCAGCGCAGTCGGAGGGACGGCGACTGTCGCGTTTTTCCAATTCCTGATTCCTAGCTTGGATGTCCCGCCCAGGCCAACCAAGCCGTCCAACCCTCCGGGGTCAGTGGTTCCCAATCCTTTGGGGTTGGTACCAGACTTGTCCAGCGGTCGCCGCAAGTCATTGTCTGTTCCAAGTAGCGTTCATGCTTCCTTTGTCCTCACAACATCCCGCACGCAGAAGTAAAACATGGGGCGAATCCGTAAACGGAATGATTAACGCGGTCTTTATTCTTTATTTTTTATGATATTCGTTTAATTTTTATAGGTACAGCTCTTCATATTGTCCTGAATGTCGACTGCCTTCTTGCAGCAGAGCGATGTTGCTACCAAGCGGTCGTTAATCCAAAAAATGAATTATTCTCTAATGCTCCATATTATTACAGCATTTACTTCTCAAAGACATTTCTGACGCTTTCAAATTTTTCCTGGGCTCCATAATAAGCATGCATAAAAAAATTTGGATATGAAAATGTCGGAAAAACGTTCCTGTCGTTTATAAGCGTTGAAATGTACCATTGTCAACCAATGTAAGGAAAAATATTTGCCTGTGTGTTATTTTTGGAAGCATATTCGGCGTTATCAAAACACTTAAAAAGAATAGTGGTAGCGATGTTCTGTGTCCAAAGCAGTGGAAACTTCTTTACCATCCTCACAGCTGTATGTCTCCATAACTTTCCAATTTATATGTGATTATTTTATTTGGGCATAATATTTATTTTTTACTTTTATTTATTTTCTTTATTTTGTGCTCAGGAGCCCTTGAGAAAACTTCATAGACCATAAATGTGCAACAAAAGAAGGAGCACTGTGCGTAAGCAAGGAAAAAAGACGAGAGCTTACAGAGTGGGTTCTCCCGTAGGCTAACTTATTTTCAGGACTAGAAAAAGGCGGTGGGCAAGGGCGATTCAAATGTTAAAGGTAGAGTGAACTAAAAGTGCTAATACAATGACGGCTACAAATGGAAGACGTGTTCTCTTTCTAAGTCAGTCTGAGAAGACGCCAAAGGGTCGCATAGAGGAAGAAGAAAGGATGGGTTGCTTGGAGTTGCCGAATGTGGAATGAGGACGATGAATGGCGACACGCTTGAAGGTGTCTCCTGGAGCAAAGATCCCCGCGTCAGTTTCACACATGAGAAGACGACGGGCAATCAACGTGCAGAAATCAAGTCCAATATCAGCTATCGTTGTGCACTCGTCTTCGTCAGAGTTCTAAGGCGACAAGATTATCTGGAAGTCAGTGCTGTGGCAGGCGCCAGTTGGAAAACCTAACAGCTTCGAACAACCCGTAGCAATAAGAGGTGATGCTACGGAAATGAGCGTTATCAAATGTGCAAAACCTCTCTGGGTGTTTCCCATGGAAGGGAAACCACCCTCGCGCTTGCGCAGGCGTTGCTTGTACCTCTTTCAAAAACCCTACAGCTCATCCGAATTGACGTCATACTGGCTAATGGTGAGAAGCAGAGAAAGTCTAGTCATCCCCTTGTTTCGCTTAGCAAATACCTAGAAGGTTAGTCAAGCACGGATCTGAAGGATCGGAATGAATCACGACGGCGAATAATCTACGGCGCATGGTGGTATTATACAAGTCGAACCGAAAGTTTCCGCCGTTTATTTGCTTTGAATATTCCCGAATTTATTCATCTACCGTACTACACAAATTAGCAGGATTTTTGGATGTATCCTAGTCAAGAGGGAGCAGCGCTAATGTTAAGAGTTAAGATGAGCATCCCACGACACGACACCACAATCCCTGAGTCCGCATAAGCACCATCGTGTCATCTAGGAAAATTTAAAGCAATGGTTGAGAAGCCGGGCACCGTATGTCTTTTTCGCTACGGGTACGTAGAAAAACGTATGTAGCTTTGAAATATAGAATATAAAATATACATGACCATGACTCAAACAACTAAACCTCGCCCCACTCCTCCGCGCGCCGGAGGTGATCTTCTACAACGTCGGATGAATCCATCTCCGGCGAGAGCCATCTAATCTCGGAGTTAAACTATCAGGACGTCATTGGAATCGGACTATCGAAAACCTCTTCCTACCACGACATGGAAACTGCCTATTCGCCTGCACTTACATATATCAGTCGAACGATCCCATCTAAGCAGGCTTTTCGGACACTGCTTTACAGAAGCCGAAACATCAAATACGACGTTGTCGCTCTGCAGGAAACGAAAGGCAGGACGGAAACCATAAGAAGGACCGACCACAACGAGCTTCTCATTATCGGAGCAAAGGTAAACAGAAAGAATATAGGCGGAGTTGGATTTCTCGTCAATTCGACAGTGCACCACCTAGTAGACTCTTACAAGATCATCAGTCTGCGAGTAGCTGTTCTGCGTCTGAAAACCAAAGATCAAGGAACCATCTCTATCATAAATGGATATGCTCCAACATCTGCGGCCACAGACGAAGAAAAGGATGAATTCTACAAGCTATTCGAAAGTACTGTCAACGACGAGAAGCGCTACTACAAAGTTGTTGTTGGGGACTTTAACGCTACCGCCCGTGCGAACGATCACGACAATGGAGGCTAGGACCACATGAAACTTCCTCAAGGAAAGAAAACGGAGAGCGCCTGATAGACTTCCTATCCGCGTGCCGTCTCTTCCATGGAAATTATATGTTCAATAAGCCTTCAAACCGGTGATGGACCTGGGAAAGCCCTATTGGAGAAACGCGATAGGAGATCGACCATGTTCTTACAAACAGACGCTGGAGTCTGTTCAACGTCTCCGAGCTGCCTTCATTTGATACCGGCTCGGAGCACCGTCTTGTTCTTGCGAAGCTGACTCTCAAAAAGAAGTTGTTCAAGCGTGACACTCATAAACCAGCACCGGTGAGCATCCTCACATTCATGTCTGAGGAGTTGGAATATGCAATAAAGTCTTATGATTGGAATCTTCTTGAAGAACCATCGGAAGACCACGACCTTCCCTCCAAAGGGCTGTTTAAATGTGCTAGCAGCTCTTGTGAAGCCACATCACCGTCTGCTTCAAGACTTGACGCACATGCGATTAAACTCTTGGAGCAAAGAAGAGCTGTCAAACTGGATCCCAATGCTTCCCATCTGGAAGGAGTCACCATCTAGGCCTGTCAAATTGCAGTGAAGGAGTCCATTCAAGCCTACAAAAGATTGAAGCTGTTAGAAGCGGCTGGGAAAGGTTCAAGCATAAAGCACTGCAAATGAGATCTCTGCGATCAGAAGGCAATAATGTCAGCCCGTGTGGATAATGATGGAACAACGCAAACGTCTCGAAGAGCGACGGAGGCCATTGTTCAAGAATTCTACACAGATCTGTTCCGTTCTTCCATCACTGTCCCGAAATGCTTGATGTCACCAGCTGAGGAAGTACCTCCCATTCTGGAATCAGAAGTTGCTCATGCCATCAGAAGGATGAAGTCAGGCAGTGCTACCGGACCAGACGGCATTTCTGCTGATCTTCTTCGTGCGGGTGGCAGTGCCCTCTGCCCACTTCTTGCCAAGCACTTCGACCACTACCTTCGACTTGGTAGGATTCTGGCGCATGGGAGGAGTTCAAAGCAGTTCTAATCTTCAAAAAGGTCAGCAGGAGGATATCAACAACTATCGACCCATCAGCCTTCTCTCGGTTGTGTACAAGATCTTCAACAAAATGTTGCTTAACCGCATGGAGCGTTGCTTGGATGAATATCAGCCAGTGGAGCAAGCAGGGTTTCGCAAGGATTTCTCCTGCATGGACCATACTCAGACTTTTACACATTTGCTTAAGCTGGAGCGGCTGGTAGAGAGGCTACATGTTGTTACAGGATGTTTTGTTGCGATCAAAACTCTTGCGCCAGGCGGGACTCGAACCCGCATCTTCTGCTTTCCGGGCAGCGATGTTCGCCTTACACCACCGGCGCTGTTTGACCGCACGTAACATCCGCGATATCCTCCAGGTCTGTCAGCACCCCACCCGTGATACGGGAACGTGCGGTCAAACAGCGCCGGTGGTGTAAGGCGAACATCGCTGCCCGGAAAGCAGAAGATGCGGGTTCGAGTCCCGCCTGGCGCAAGAGTTTTGATCGCAACAAATACATCCTGTAACAACATACTCAGACTGTCTCACAACTCATCGAAAGGACCCGCGAATACCACATCCCACTTCTCCTTGTCTTCGTGGATTATCGGAAAGCGCTCGACTCTGTGGAACTCAACGCCATTCTGAACGCGGTTGTGCATGCTGGTATACCATCGCCCTACATCCGACTTCTCGACGAATGCTTCTCGAGCACATCGGCCACCATCCAGTTGTTCGATCGAAAGCTTAAAATTCCTATTGGGAAAGGAGTACGGCAGGAAGACACTGAGACGACTGGGACGAGTGAACTTTAAAACTGGGATGACAAAAGCTACCTTGTCGACGGTAAACGGATCAGCAACCTTCGCTTCGCCGACGATATTGTTCTTATCTCTACCAGCAGGGCAGAAATCGAGGAAATGCTGAACGAGCTCAATGGCAGATATGAAGATTGGATTGGACATGAATATTTCCAAAACGTAATTTATGATCAACCAGTGGTGTGACACGGGACTCGAAAGGTTAAATGGAGTCGCTCTACAACAGGTCGACCCCTACGTTTATCTGGGAAGAGGGTTGAACACGGATAACGACCTCGCTCCTGAAATCGCCCGCAGGAGACGCACAGCTTGGGCAGCCTTCACTTGGATTCGCGAGGTCAACGATCAGGTCAAGGATGCCGGCCTCAGGGCCTCGATATTCAACGCCTCCGTACTGCCTGCGATGTTACGCGACGGAAGCCTGGCCCGACAACAAGACAACCGCCAGAGCAATTCAAACTACGCATCGTGCACTGGAGAGATGTGTTCTGAGGACAAGCCTTCGTCAGCAATGGCAAGAAGGCCTACGAAGTTCGGAGCTACGGGAGAAGTCGCAGTTAGCGGACCCGCTGCAACACATGAAGAAGTCCAAATATCGCTGGGTCGGACACCTGCTTCGACGGAAGGACGATAGATGGAGTCTCCGTGTCACAGAATGGCTTCCGAGAGACCATAAGAGATCACTGAGACGACCACCAACGCGATGGCTAGACTCATTCTCAAGATCTTTCAGAGAGCGGAGTCTGCCTCACTGAATGCAAGCAGCCAGAGATCGAGCAGCGTGGAAGAGTTGTGGTCGCCGCTGAGAAGACCTCCAGCCTACAAAAGGGCCATCAAAGTATCGAAGTAAAGTAAGTAAAATATACATATAAGGCTTGTTGTAAAAATTGTAAGAGGTAAAGGGCTGAAACATCCTTTGTAGTAAAAGCGGCTTCTGGGCTTTCTGGATTGAACAACGAGACCGCTACGGCAGAATTAGACCAAAGTTAGTGTTTTACATTAGGATGGATGCCTAATATACATGCCTAAGAGCTTAGAATTATCTAGAGATAGAAACCCTTAGTTTGATGGAACTCCTTGCTTAGTAGACGATCATGCAGAGAACAGGCAAAAGAAAAGCCTTAATGGTTTTCCGCAAATTAAAATGCATCCTACTTAGCAGCCTCTTTGCATAAAAAATTAAAGAACCTTACTTAGTCCATAATCAACGATCGGGCGCCTTGAGAAATACGAGTGTCAACTCCAACATCAAATTTCTTGAGTTAGAAGAAGAATAACTAACGAACTTTTCGCAAGAAAGGATGGATTATAAAGAGTAAATAATGTACAATAACAAAAAGTGGTCATCAAAAAATCTAGGGAAGAATTCATCTTCCGGAGCTATCGCAAAGCTTCAAGGTTATTTGCATAAAAGAGCGATTTTCGATTCTTGAAGATTTACTGCTGGTATATTTCAATCGGAGCCCAGTAGGTAATCTAGTGGAATGGAGCAGAATATGCTGATGAATAACTAGAAGAAAAATTTGTAGAATATAGGACAGCAACTTATGAATGCTGTTGCAAAAGTACTGTGGTAAACAACGTGCTCCTACCCGTTGAGCGAGAAATTAAAATAATTCATCGTGAACCCGTTCGACACATAACTGTAGGATTTTGATTTCAAATCTATAGCTTGTTCACCTCAATCTGTTGGCATCTCGGTTTCACCGTATTGTTTCCTCGGACATCTTATAAAGCCTTCAGAGGTGAAATCTCAGCATTTAAGTATGTCAAAATTGTTTTCCGATAGTTTATGAAATACAACAGCAAAATCGATTACAACTAGAGAAGTCCAACGAGCTAATTTTACTGGTAAGGATGTATCAAATTTACTGGTTCCATCTTTTAAGAAAAATCAATTCTGACTGAAGCTACGATCATTTGTGTACAGAATTCGAAATGGGGTTTCACCTAATTAATCAACTGACTAACACATAGCTCCACCTTGTTTTTGCTAAAATCCTAATGGTACTTTGACCTAAAAGACGACGATGAAGTTACATATAACTATACTAAAGCCAAGCCGGAGGCGAAAGGCGTACTTCAGTTGTTTCCACAAGACTTAAGATTACCTATAGAAAATGAGCTCCTTAAGTAGTGCGACGCATGCTGCTCACAATTTTCCCAAATGCGTGCACATGTCTGAGATGATCTTCTGCTCCTAATGCCGATCATAATCCGACGACTTCCATCAAGAGGAGTTTTTGGCGGCATCCTGGGAAGACACAGATGCTGAGGGCAGTGCTGCCTAAGCCATTACGAATAAAGCTTTAATCATCAACTATCACACGAATTAGAGAATTTTGAGTTTATGCTACATGCTGCATCTACACAGCAGCTTTCATTCCATAAAAAACGTATGGAAAATGGAGCCGAGATTATTGTTCCGAGGTGATACCAAAAAATTGGTCGCCACGTAATTTTTCGCTGAAGAAAAAGTTTTCTTGTATGAGGCAGTCTACTGAATTTTCTGTTTATAAAGACCAAGAATTAAGGCTGAAAAGGCAAAAAGTTTGCATCCACTATAATTTGCGTCGTGGCAGCGAAGTTAACGACAGCACACGCTAACTAACCAAAGTGTTAATTCTTCTTTACTGGCCATTGAACTCTAGTGGTCCATAAGCCGAAGAATTCCCTTAAGCATTAAAAATGACGTAGGCAACCGAATTTAGGCTCCCTTTAGGACGTTGCTGCGTTCAGCTTCAGTTTTAATAGACAACGGGTAAAAGAGGGTGTTACTCAATCTTTTTTGGATGCGCCACTTATTTTACTGCTACGGCATGTCGTGGAGGCTACTTGAATGCGTATTTAGCCTGTACAATGATATGCGGTGGTCAGCTGATTCACAAGTCGATGTTTTATCTTCTCGAAAAACGTCTGGTAACGATTCACCGACACCAGAGGGATGGAGGGCTTGATTGCCCTGGGCGGGAAATCCCAACCAAGAACCTGATATCAGAGGCGCGCGCTCATGTGCCTAATTTTTATAGATACCCTCTATCAGTCAGAATGTAAAGGATAAAAGATAAAGGACGGCGTCACTCAATCCCTTTTGGGATGCGCCACGCATTCTAATTTTACGGGATGTCGTGGAGGCGTGTTGAATGCGTATTTGGCCATACAATGACTTGCGGTGGCCAGCCGATGTACAAGTCAGCGCTTTATCCTTCCTAGACAAGTCTGGTACCAATTCACTGACCCCGGAGGGATGGAGGGCTTGGTTGGCCTGGGCGGGAAAGCCGAATCAGAAACCTGGTATCGGGTGCAGGCGACAGTCAGCGCCTCCTACGACTGCGCTACACGCGCCCTATCAGTCAGAAATGTAGCTAAAATAAAGATCTGTATGAGTTCGACGAAAAGCTTCTGAGTGCTGTGTCGTGTTTAGCAGAATGACAAAAGAGCCATACGTTGGCTGTTCAGAAGAGAAAGATTCTTCGGTATAAGCTGCTTTCATCGGTGCAACCCTGCAGGCAACCCATAGCGAACTGGAATTGAGCACGCTCATAAATGTTATGGCATCTAAGTATGTGCCTTGAACAGAATCTTTTTGCGCCTTAAGAAACACATCGAAAAAGCATAAATGTCGTTATACCCGACAAAGTCATTTTGTTAGTTGTATTGGATTCTTGCAAAGATTACGACTCTTTGGAGAAGGCATATAAACCTACTGGATCTTGTGCGAGTGTAGGATTAGGTAAAGAAGATCTGAATTCTCCCTAAAATTTGCCAGCGCTTTATGCGCTTTTTGACTCTTCTCATCGGGTAGTGAGAGGGCATCTGATAAGTGGCTTGAAGCTGCATACCCAGATGATACGGTAGGTGTAGCTGCTGGTTGTAAGGCTTTCGTCTTGGCTCTACCCCTTGCCGAGAATCCTAGAATAGTCGAGGAATGCTTCTCAGACAATACCGCAATAGACACCGTCCTTAGCAGATCAATTAGCGAACCAGGGATACACATTAAATTTTTAGCGATTTAACTAAATTAACCCCGATTAATGGCATTTTTCGATAAAATCCGGCTTAACGACCTTACGAAAATTTTCAGAAATTTAACAGAATTTTTGAAGGACTGTTTTGTAAGACTATTTTACGTGGTTCCTTTTCTACTTTGGGTAGGTTGAAGCTAATTGCATGTTTAAACGAAAATAAACGAAAATTTACCGGAAATTTACTGAAAATTCTCCTTTTAAAAAATCGTAAAAAAATGACGCTCAGCACCTTGTGTGCACACCCGTTATTTCTTCAACATCCACAGTTATTTCTTTTACCTTCCTTGTGAGTGGTAGCTCAATCCTTTGCACAAGGAATAACACGAGACCTGAACAATAGCACTTATTCGGTACTAATTAGTTCACCAACAATGAATGGTTTCGCAGTTGCTATGGGAGTGACGGTGTCTACATACCGGACCAGTCTAATGCCTCTAAAGGCAACAATGCGCTAGGAACTCTGGTCCTGTAATAATGGCTCTTCGTTGCCATCAATTCGCAGTTCGCTCACATTTAGTTAATAAACTTTAAAAAACCATGTTTCGGCAACGCTACTTTCGGAGACTTGGCGCCCTATTCTCATCTGTGATGAATAAAGGGCGAGTGTGTGTCAATCGAGCGCTAATGTCTGGAGTCTGATGAGGATGAGTATGCGAGAAGATATGGATGAGAACTGGAAGACCAAGCATTACAAGAATACAGAATGACTGAGGTATGTCAGGCTGGCTAAGGTCAATAGCGTAAATTGGGCGCCATTAATCAAACTCTTTATTTAATTGCGCTTTCCTCAGGCACTCCACCTCTATTTGCCTCTATTTGATTAAGCATGCACACGAATTAGATTGAATTGCACTCTGACAAGCGGGGCTTGTCAACAATCAAATCAGGGTTTTTGTTACAAGTAAGTAAAGCATAACAGTGCCCTCGGTCGCCGTAACCCTTGCTCGGTTCCCTCCTTTACCTTATCCTCTTTTGCTATAGAGTTTCTTCAAGCCCACTCAATCTGTAGAGTAAACATTGTGCTTTCTTGTTGCTTGTTGTGATCACAATACAAATGCGTCAAAATGTAGAGGTATTTTGTCCATAACCCCTTTCGAAGATGCGGTTAGGAGAAGTGGAACACATATTCATAATCAGCGTTCGAAGCCACACCCTGTGATTTAATCTGATCTCAAAGTCCCATGGTCACCTAGTATCCTTCTCTTGTAAGGTGACTTGAATCAATCAGGTACCAAAGCATTAGTTTTTGAATAGGACAATATTTTGCAGTCGCGCAAAAAAACTCAGAATATAGTGTGGATATGGAGGAAGAAAGATTGAGGAGGTTTCACTCATCGATGCCCTTCACCACCCATATCATCTAGAAGCAGAGCGTGCCAAGCCACCAAGGGATAATTAACAAGAGCTGGATGAATGCAGCCTCGTTCCAGTGGAGGGAGTACAGTGGAGACCTTTGAAAAGCTGATTCTTCATGTCTTTCATATTAAGAGGACAAACGTCTTGCCTGCCGCTCTAGAGGACAACGTCTGCTTTTCTCTACGTGGGTGCTGGGCTCCCGCTGACACGCAGGAGCAGAAGCTGTGCGCTGTTGAAATAAGGATGATCAGATGGGCATGCGAGCAGACCCTTCTAGGCAGGATATGGAAAAAAGGTGTCAAGGCGAAGATAGGAAGAGGTCCAATCCACAAGAATCTAAAACTGGTCTCAATGGACTGGCGGTAGAGTACAGCTTTTTGGAGCCAAAAACTGGTCTCTATTTTATTTCTTATCGATCTATTAGGCTGTCCCTTAAGCTCTTGCAGTTTTTTCAACGATTCACTGCAGATTTCGCCGGCGGTCTCTTGCACAGCGCTGCATAGGAGTCGAAAGAGAATGATTTGTTCTATCAGAACATGTATTGCGTTTCTTTTTTCATCATGAATTTTGTCAATTTTTAGGCCGTTGAATTGAAAAGTGAAAAAGCGAAAAAGTAGCCAATTGCGCACTTGTTCTATCCGCTTAGGTTTGTAACTTTTTGCGCAGTTTTTTCGGGAGACAATGTTATGTACTACAAGAATATGTGTTAGTGCTATTTGCTCATTTGTCCTTTATTGATTTTTAGGTCATCAATTTGGGACGTCCGAAGGAGGATGGTTGTTTTGCCGACAGCTCCCGCTCTGTGGTTGGACTTTTTGGGTAGGCGTTATATGTCATTCGAAAGAGAATGTCTTGATCTATAAGAATATGTGTCGAGTTTATTGATTTCTATTGAATATCAACAAAATGCCTGAAAGAGAAAAATCGTCGTCACCAACAACTCCTTCTCCTTCTTCAGTTGTTGATATTCGACAGAAATCAGCGTGAGCCAATAAACGCGACACAAATTCTTACTGAGCAAGACATCCTCTTCCAAACGACATATAACACCAAGCAAAAAAGTCCAACCACAGAGCAGGAGCTGTCAGTAAAGTTTCGGACGGAAAAGTCGGACGTCCCAATTTGATGACCTAAAAATCAATAAAGGAGAAATGAACAAATAGCGCCAACATGTATTCTTGTAGTACAGAACATTGTCTTCCAAATGCTATAAAAAAACTGCGCAAAAATTACAAACCTAAGCGGAGAGAACAAGTGCGCAAATGGCTACTTTTCCACTTTTTCACTTTTCACTTCAACGACCTAAAAATTGACAAAATTCATGATGAAGAAAGAAACATAATACAGCATCTGATAGAGCAAGTCACTCTCTTTCGAATGCTATGCAGCGCTAAGCAAGAGACCGCCGGCGAAATCTGCAGTGAATCGTTGAAAAAAAACTGCAAGGACTTATGGGATAAAGGATAAAGGACGGCGTTATTCAATCCCCTTTGGGATGCGCCATGCATTCTACTTCTACGGGGTGTCGTGGAGGCGAGTTGAATGCGTATTTGGCCATACAATGACTTGCAGTGCCAGCCGATGAACAAGTCAGCGCTCTATCCTACCCAGACAAATCTGGTACGAATTCAACGACCCCGGAGGGATGGAAGGCTTGGTTGGCCTGGGCGGGAAATCCGAACCAGGAACCTGGTATCGGGTGCAGGCGGCAGCCGGCGCCTCCTCCGACTGCGCTTCACACGCCCAAGGACTTATGGGACAACCTAATAATTCTAAATCATCTGAATTATTTAAGGAACACATCTTGCCGAGTTCTTTAACCCATTATAAAAAAACTTCCCAAATGGTATTATATTGAAGATACAGGTTACTAGTTTTCCTCCTTATTGCGTTGATTTTTGTTGCTCTTTTCGTTTTCTTCCTGCTTACAATAACTGTAACCTAAGTTCCTTCGCATTGCTTAGTTTGCATTATTCTCCACGTAGGAAATAAATAGATAAAGACGAAACTAGAGAAACACCTTCTAAGGAGGCAAGGCGTAACCTTTACTGAAACTTTCCTGAGTTGTATGCCGTAGAATGTTAGACAAGACAACCTCTAGAAGTCGCATCGATGGAAGGCTTAATCAGGAGAGAGTTTGAACTGACGCCATCCTTCATAGGGTGATTAGAAACTGACACTGAGGGTTCGAAGGTTCATAAAGGCTCAAACGCACATTCCTGTGAAAAACCAAAAATCTAGACCAGGATGAAGAAGAAGATGATGAAAAGCCAAGTACAAAGATTATGAGGGCTAAAGATGAAGATAACATGAAGGATAAATTATTCACAACTACTTTATTCAATCCCTGCTTGAAATACGCAATACTTTTGTGGGACTCCATGAACGTACTTAAGATGCTCATTTGGCTTATAAATGCAAAAAACAACCAGCAACTTGAGGGTTGGAGAAGTCAGCGTTTTGTCATTTCCAAAGGGGTTTCGTCGCAAGAAGGAAGGCTCGGTTGGCCTGGACGGAACCTGAACCAAGAGCTTCGAATCGAGAAACACACTACAACCGGAGCCTTTCCCATTGCGCCTCCACCCCGACAAAGAATATGCAAGATTTATAAGGTGGCTGGCAGCCTTCGCTATTTGGCAGACTCAATCGGAGTATTGCCGTAATTTTCAGAAAGACAACACCAGAACGTAATGATAACAACGGAATATGCCGGGAAACTGCAGATTTATGTACAGCCAGCATCTCGCTCCGAGATTGCGAAAATGTCACACCATCTCTGTATGCCCATTTGTCCGAATATTGCAGCGCTATCTGAGAAATAATCGACGCCTATCGCTTTCTGCTGTCATTCTAGAGGGCAGATGCAATGCCTTGTAGATTGGAATTTCGTCAAATGAAAATTGCAGGGAGAATACCCAGCAATGATGCGAGCCGAGCCTAGAAGGCAGCGGTCATGCTACGGTATCAGCCAGCCTTGACCACCGCAAGCATAAAGCGGGGTTTTTCTAAAAATAAGAACCTATTGACGATTCTTTTAGGGACATACTGGCTTGATAGCGCAACAGGAATATGGGACCGGGCGCTAGCTGTCGTACGCTGACCGGATCGAGGTTCCTGGTTCAGCACCCTTAACCATAGGCCAAATACGCACTACAATTGCGTCCACGACTTTCCCTATGGTCAGAAGAAAAGATGTGGCGCATTTCAAGCACCCAAACAGTAACGTTAGTAAACTTTAAGCCTTATCCCTCATCCTTCACACAGGGTTGTTTAAGAATTTTCAACCATTGTTCAGCGGAAGGATTCTTCAAGCAAAGGGTTCTCTATGCAACACATAAATTCGGAATGGCGTTATTAAGTTAGCGATAATCGCCCAGAAACTCTCATCAAAAATCTAGGATTCTGAACAATTACCAAGCGAAGGGCAAAGAGTTTAGGAGGGTCGTAAAAACGTTTGCAACTATGATGACAGCACATGCTGCGGAACGTCGACAACAGTTTCGAAGGTTGTGAAATGACTGTTGGGGAGGTCTGTATCGCGTTCTTGATGGAGCAAAGAAAATGGAAGCTGGGTGCGTAGCCCACGCAGGTTGAATGCGTGTCGCTTCTCAAAAACCATTGTTTTATTGCTATGTGCCTGTTGTGCAACCTAGTGTTTAGCCTTCTATAGAAAATTCATGTAGCGATTAGCAGACTTCTGGGTGGTGGATTCCTTGTTGTCGTAGAAAAGACCCAAACCTAAGTTCAATTCAAGGGGACTACGGCACTTCACCTCAGTTGACCCACATATGTTCTTTCGAAAAAAGAAATCTGAAAGGTGAAGTAGGAACTGACTCTTCAACTAGTTTTTACGAGGAACCCTATCATGTGGGTCCAAATCGGTGACGAAGGGCTTTAAACTTACCAGATGGAATAGAAATTAAGCTTAGTCTTGTCCACTCACCACGAAGTTTGTGAGTCTTTCTGGGCCGGATATCCGATCGGATATATCCTACCGAATTAAAAATCAGGTGTCCTCGAAATCGCCGTATCCGAATCTTTAAAAAACCGGAGATTTGAATGCAAGTCAAGATGCCTTGGGTCTACGTCTGCGTGGTTTCAAGAATCTACTGTTGCGTTTGCAATGAACCTCTTCGGATATTTTTAATATTTTGTCTATTGTACTTTATTCTCACTCATTGGATGTTGTTTTTGACAACGTATTTCTACGTGTGGCTACTGTCCACGTCTTGAATAAGTAAATAAATA
The DNA here is from genome assembly GCA_947396885.1 of Heligmosomoides polygyrus polygyrus. Taxonomy (NCBI): domain Eukaryota; kingdom Metazoa; phylum Nematoda; class Chromadorea; order Rhabditida; family Heligmosomidae; genus Heligmosomoides; species Heligmosomoides polygyrus. The sequence continues at coordinate 77,252,337 of OX377204.1, read as the reverse complement.
AATAAATAAAAGGTCAAATGCGTGCTCAGATATGTACACTGCATCCTTCCAAATAGAGGTAGAATGTGTGGCGCATACCAAAAAGGGATTGAGTAATATCCAGGCTCTTCATCCTTATATCTTAATCAGACCAACAAGTAGAACAATATCCTTTACCCACATTGCTTGCCATGTCGTGGATGTTGCAGATATCGTGAATGTTGCATTCACTCAAAAAGCGCTGATGGTGCAATGGTGCTCTTTCCCGGAGAGCAGAATGCGGTTTCGATTCCCGCCTGGTGCAAGGGTTTTGACCACAATTAAACATCCATTCAGCAGCATATTACCTTTGTAGCTGTCGTTCTCGGCTTTAGCAAACATTTGCAGCATCCCCTCTGCATGCTTTGCGATCTAGAATGTAATCTTTGAAGATTTTCTCAACAAGGCTAAGAACAGAACAGCAACCTTTCCAATTGTTTTAAAGACAGACTGCTTTGAATATGCTCAGCAAGAGTCGGAAGGCTTAAGGGTGTTTCTACGCTTTCTGTCTGCGAACTCTCGTTAAGCGACTCGAAGCATGTAGGTATCACCAACGGAGCCCCTGTATGTACCTGCCTGTGCGTGTTTCTAACTCATTTTTTGTTGCAAAATTGGTCTACAAGGAGAAGACTGCAAACTTTTGTGATAAAAAGAAAAAAGAGAGAGAACAGCTGAGTGTAAATTGGGGAAAGAGAACGGCGGCGACTTTAAAACAATGTGACTGCATCTCATGATTGAGACGGGTTTCCAAAGCGCAACTGGACTTTACTACGATTTCAAATGAGGCCACTTTGCCTTATTTGAAAGCGTACTGAAGTTTCTAACGCTAAAAGTAACACAGTGAGGGAAGTTATGGAGCAGTCGTCAGCTAGTAAATGCTTCAGAGCACCAAATGCGGCAGTCAGTCAGTGTTGAACTTCTAGACAATGCACACAGCTAAGCTTTCGTTGACTAATGAGGAGATTATGCGGCTTAAGACAAGTCTATAATTGATGTTTGCTCGCCCTAGACGAACCTCTTTCGATCCGGGAGTACGAATGCGGTTAGCATCCTTTTAATAGGCAATGGGTAAAATGCAGTTAATGGGTGGAATTCGGTTGATTCCTTAGAGTTGAAAACTGCTAAGAAATCATTATTTTTATTAATTAATTGGGCGAAATCAACGTGCGAGCTGAGCTCTCCCATCGTTGAGACGAAGACTGGGAGAGTAGTAATGTACTTGCTGCGCTAGCAAAATTATGCAAGTCTTTAAATCGCGGATTTTGCCGATGTGTTGATTGAGCGTTGCCGCATTGCGTGCAATGAGGTGGAAGGAGATGGTGCCATTCAACGCATCCGTGTCAGTTGGCCACGTATTGGGGTGCTCTTTCCTTTGCCGAGTTCTGCAATTCCCTCCGCGTTAGTGGACGTCATAAAATCAACCAGATGTGTCTTATGACCTTACTCAATTCGTTAATTCCTATATAAATAAACAAATAAATAATTCTGGATAACATGTTGGTGCAATGTAATGTAGATTTGCCTAAGGCTTTTGACAAAGTCTGCCACCACATGCTCATTGTTAGGCAGGAATCGTCCGAGGTAACCTGTTACTCAGACAGTGACACGACTGCAAGAGCAACTGATGGCATTTATTGAGCCAAAATACGGTAAAAGTGACTTTTTAAAGATTATCAAAAGCGACTTCTTCAAAGTTTGCAGTTAGAGTTAAAACGGCCTTTTTTCGAAAGCGATTTTACAGTTCGTTACTTGAAAAAAAGAAGAGAAAGAATAATGTTTGTTAGGCATAGCAGGTACAGCTCAAAATTTACGCAAACCATTATAAGCTGAACTGGCTATTATAAATAATATCATTTTATGAGAAATTTTTCATTCTATTGATTTACTTTTTTGAGTTCATAGCACTTGTGTCCAGAAGTCGTTTGAAATTAAAAAGACCCTTTTCTACTGTTTACTACTCAATGAAAAACCCTGCAGTCAATATCAGAAAAGGCCATTTTACCTTATTTAGCAAAGGTTGTAATTTGCAGTTGAATGCTTTCGATGAACAGTGAATTAAAACTGGAGGTTGTTTTTGCAATTTTTAACAACTAAGGTCTTTCATAGTGAATAACCTTGGGGAAGGCCCCCTCAGGACCATTCTCTACGCGAACTCCAGCTGAAGATGAGGGAGGAGGCTGGCACTAAATTTCGAGGCAACCGGAAGGCGTCCGAGAGGAGCCCCAAGAAAAAGGTTTAAGGACGTCTCGAGAGAGATCTCGCAGAAGTCAGGGCCACGCCAGACTACGCCTTCTATAGGATGAGGTGGCGACAGATCGCAAGACTAGTGAAGCCTGCGACTGTACGGGCTTCTTCAGAGAGAGGCAAAAATACCACAAGCCAATATTGGGTCTCTCAACCGTGTGTAAAAAGAAAGGGGGTTTAATATCTTCCATTTAAAGATTCACAGTAACTTGCACGTATAATGTTCAATGGCCTCCTGCAAGGTGATTCCAGCTCCTTTCGGTTGCTCTCTTGGGGCTACCAGCCGCAGTGTTTTCAAGAATGAACGTATTAAGCGCGACCTCAACAGGCTGTTAGCTTACTAAATTTCGAACCTTTGAATTGCTCTTAAGTTTTTCAGACTTTCAAGAAAACAGAGGTAACGTCGTGGTTTTCTGACGGCTCTACGGCTAACTACAAGGCTATCAAACCCAGAAAAATTCAAGAAATCTTTTCTGTTCGTTTTGTCTTTCTCCTTGTGGGCTTTCCTATTTTTCTACTGCTTTTTTACAGTATTTTTTTCAACTTTATCCCAGTTCATATAAGATGCTTATTAGCTAGTGTCGTTTTAATCTATTCATCTCACTTCGCGTTTTTTCACGTGTGAATGTTAACGTTTTAATCAGTTTTACCTGATTTGGTAATTCGGATGTTCTTGTGAGAAGAGACTGACGTATGCAGCCTCCACTCAATGAACATTGGAGATAATCGTTGTTCTTCACCGTTGCATTTCCGCAAGTTTACAATCTAATAGCTTCATGCATTCTATATGTATAGTCGCCGGTTCCCTGTGTGTAGCTGGCATGCCAGTGTTCCGAAGCTCCGCCAAGTATCATTCTACAGCAATACAAAGAGCACCATCTCCAACTGATGGCGGGGCTGCCTAGCCGTTGCTGATTGCATATTGTGAACGGTACCCGTGTTCCGAGGCTCCGGTTCAACGAATACTTAAAAGAAAGGTGGGCGCTGCTGAAGACGATACGTTCTACTCATGTGAAATGCTAAATCCTGCTAACGATTGGATTATGCTACTCTAGTCATTTGTGTGCACTCCTAGACAAGTGTGTAACATAGTTTAAAAAAACCAATCTAAGTATGAGTTCTGCACGCAGGTGTAGCTGTTCAACAAGTAAGGTTTTCCTAGCAGATTCGAAACTGAAGGAAAGGAACAGCTATTAAAATGCTAGACTTATGTGTAATAGCACCTTAACATGGAGTTGAAATAGTGCTCTTAACTCTACAATAGCTGCGTGTGGAGTAGTAAGAACCAAAAAACAGACATTATTAGACTTTCTAGGGTGCAATGCAAACTCAACGTGGACAAATAGTCGATGTAGCTAGGATATGTATTTGATTCCGATCATTAAAGAACATCAGGAGAAGCCAATGTTCCACCGTTCCCAGAAATGTTCTACTAGCTATCGAGACGCGATTCGAACCTAATGGTATTATAAGAGACGATTTGGCATGGTAATATTATAAGATTGAGGGGAATGTGGGCGTAATTTCTTATGAGCTTTGGAGCTCTATAATTTATCCCACAACGAGCGTTTTCACCATGATCGAGGCGCCTACTCTGGCGCTCGAAAGTGTTGGTCCACTATGAACAAAAACGATTATTCGAAGGCATTCCTTTTTGTAATAGCGAAATTCGAAATATCACGTAATTTTAAGACGGCGAACGTGTAAACGTGAAGCTCAACGATCCGACAATCTTAAATTAAACGTATTTCAAAAACGGAGATATTCGGATATGTGAAAATTTGAAAAAGTGATTTTTGAGCAGATTTTCATAACACATAAGAGGGTAAGTCCCTTACTCGATGATAAAACTTAGTTATTGAGAAATTAACATCTCTGGTGGACGATCACTAATTCGGAACAATGTAGAAAAGACACTGTTCTTTTACTACTTTAAACCGCACAAAATCAGTGACAGCAAAAGCTTAAGCAAATACATACATATGGTTAGGTAGCTATTGATTTTGGATGGTTTATATTTTTCACAAAAAACAAAGATCAGAAGACTAGATGATCACCGAATAGGGTTTGTCCCAAGACTCAAGGCAACAGGAAAGCGACCTCAAAGATTCCCAAAGAAGAGGTGGAACGACGTCATCAGAAGAGGTCTCGACGAAGCCGAAACCACCGCAGATGACGCACTAGATAGGACGAGGTGAAGGATTACATGAGCAGCTTCAGCGACTACGAGGGATTAAAGACTCAGCAGGGAATGCCTTTAGCTTCCCGCGGAACATCTGACAGAGAAGTATGTCATGTGAAAGAGCTTGAAACTCTGACTACAAATATGTAGACGACATTTGCGAAATGAACCTCTTAAGCGAGTACTAGCCGGTGAAAATTAACTTGTCATTGCTTGTCTGCATATTTGTAATCTGCGTTTCAAGCTCTTTCAAACGACATAGGTTTCTTTCAGAAGTTCCATGGGAAGCTGAAGACTTCCCTGGTCAGTAGTATAAGAATAAGACAAGAGCGTGATTTACCTCAATGCGATCAGTAGACCCTGTGATACTAGACGTTTGCGCATCGCTTCAATATTGATACTGTGACTCATGGTGAACCCAGTTCCATCTCATCACTCCGCCCTGGCCAGATGCAAATAAGGGAGAGCACGATTAAAGCAAGGGTTGAAAGAACGTTCTGGGATGTCTTCTAACCACCCGTCTTTTGGGAATGCTTTCAGCTTCCCATGGAACGCAAGAGTCTATGTCATTGTCAACACGATATTTTAGAACCTTTAACTGCTAACAGTATTATTAGATGACAACTACGTAGGTCGTTTTAAATGATAAAGAATCTTTATTAAAATGCCATTTTATAAGCGTCCGCGTCATGTGATACAAGAATCGAGAAAAAACATCTTCCTCTATTATTATTCTCGATTACGTAATACTAATTTTGAAGGATTTGGACTACAGAATTTCTCACAGATTAGTTTGTTGCAGAAATCTGTACCTGTATACCTGTAACTATGTTTGTAAATTATACTTGTAACTAAGCTTTATGGACCCATCGTGCAGTTCTACATTCTACTTCTTCAGCATACAAGTATACAAAAAATGTCGTCTCAAATAAGGGTAAAGAATTAAGGACGGCGTTACTCGATCATTTTTGGGATGCGCCACGCATTCTACTTCTACAGGATGTCATGGAGGTGATTTGAATGTGTATTTGCCCATACAATGACATGCGGTAGCCAGCATATGCAGTCAGCGCTTTATCCTCCCCGGAGAAGTCTGGTACCAGTACACTGATCTCCGAGGGATGGAAGGCTTGCTTGGCCTAGGGGGGAAATCCGAACCAGGAAACTGATATCGGGTGCACACGACAGCCGGCTCCTCCTCCGGCTGTGCTACACGTGCCCCGTGTCAGAAAAAAAAAACTGAAATAAAATTGACAGCCTTAATATGTACAATATTTTTAGAGACTTTTATCCTTGAGAACTATATACATAATTGCTTTTTTAAAGTTGCGGTGTCTAGAAATGGGCCAAGCTCTCTTCTTCTAACAACGTTATTTTTTAAAAGTGATTACATGAAGGTCATTTAAATGTGTACCTGGCCTACACAATGGCTTGCATTGCCCGGCAAACGAGCAAATCACGTTTTATTTTGTCCCACTCAACTCAGGTGACAATTCAACGACGCCGGAAGGATATCCAGTATGGTTTACCTAGACAGGAACGAACCTAGAACTTTGTATACGATATTCCCTGCCACCTCCGACAGCGCTACCACATGTGCTAAAATGATATTAAAAGAATTATGAAAAACTCAGAAGAACGAACCAGAAACCACGAGATGAGCTGTATGTAAAGATCTACATTCATAGAGGGTACCATGATCGAAACCATTCTTCTCTAAAAGGAGGTGTTATTCAAAGAGGAGAGTTCACTAACTCGCATGGCAACCGGCCGCCTACCCAGAGGGAGAACCTAGCGAACAGCGAGGCGTCTTGGTTCTAGGAGATTAATGAGACGAAAGGCAAATTACATTGTCAAGACTCCGTCAGACCTCTTGGACGTAGACGTCCCACAGATGCCGATCTGCCCAGGGCTGAACGCTTGACTCTGTCGACCAATTCATCTCTGAGGAGGAATGAAAGCGAATAGAAAATGGAACGACTGGGCCTAGTTAGAAGCTCGCTGTGTCGAAATTAAAAATGCATGGAATCACGTTCTCATTCGCGAAGAGCAGTGATCGTCTTGAAAGACTGGCTAGGAAGGAATGCCACATCACCGCATCTCAAAGGGTCGATGCTCTGACAGCAACAAAATGCATTTAGCGTTCTTTGGACAGGTGAGGATGATGGGGCTGGCTAGTGAAGCGACTAAATTAAATACAAAATAAATTAGCCTTGGAGACGGGTGATGCACGTTATCCTTCGAAAGCAGACTTAGTAGCTGACAGCTCGCAACTCTTATTAGCTCGGGTATCGACATCATGCGCTCGCATCTTTAGAACGCTGTGGTATGTAGTAGTTGTAAAATTGCTTTGAAAATCTTGGTGAGGGACAAGAAGGGTAGTGCTAGTGCCCTTTCTGCAGTGAGCTTTATTTTTTATTGTACGTCGTATTTCATTCAAAAACAATACAATACAAAAAAATCAGTACACGGCGAATACAAAAGGATAAAATGATAAAGCAGGCGTTAATCAATCCCTTTTGGGATGCGCCACGTACATACTCCACTTCCACGGAATGTGGCTGCCGATTGAGTGCTCTTTTGGCCCCACAATGATTTGCAGTGGCCACCAACCGTTAGACAGGTCAGTGTTTTATCCTTTCTAGGCAACTCTGTGACAATTTTTGTTGACTAGGGATGAAAGATTTGGTTGACCTAGACGAAAAATAAGAACCAATAACCGGTAATCGGGTCACGCGCCAGCCGGCACCTCCTTCAACTGCGCTACCATGTGCATTCTGTTTGAAGCATCATTATTTCGACACCTAGCACCATGTGGTGAACATTGCTGGCCGAAAAATGGCAGTATGCAAACAGAACAACAACGTAATCAGTTAAAACAAGCTACTAAGGAACTTCAAAGAAGAACCTTTCAGCAGGAATCTTGTTATGTGTTACGAAATGTGGTGACTCGTTTTTCTCTGAGAACTTCAGGAAACTCGTGTTAATGGGGTCTGTAAAAAAGAAGATCTCACATTGCTGTTAGCTCTATGAATTTGCTCCCTTCTTGGGCTAGCGCTACTGTTGGAGTGAGAAATTGATTGAATTGACCTTTAGCTTTGCTCCTTAAAGTGTTGAAGATTTCAGCAGTGAAGTCGTGAATTGCTTCGCAGTTACAAAATGCCGTCACAGCAAGACCAAAACCTCTTCTTCTCCTGGTCTTTTGGCCGTCGAACAAACACATTATAAAACAGTTCTCAGGCTTTCTCCACAGTAACCAAAATTACATTGTCTTTAAGCACCAGTGGAACAAAAGCTTGAAGACGTGAGCAAAGTTATTCTTAAACTCCGCTCATTCTTAATATAACTGTCCCAACTTGTTTCTGTTCAGAATCTGATAAAAGCAAGCGTGAGCATTGTGATGCACCTCAGGGTAGCATATTATTCCCTCTGTTGTTCCTCATCTATGCTTTTGATTTGACTACTGTTATAACAAGTATTGTCGCCAAATGTTGTACTTTCTCTGATGATCTCAAATTGTTAACCAACTCTATCCGCTCCTCTGGTCAATGAGCACAAACTTATAGCTAGTTCTCAGACTGCTTTTGTTGAAATTCGACTGCTTTCGAATACCGGAAAATATCGAGCATACGAATTCGCATTACAAAACAAGAATTTTTTTAACGTTAGCATTCGAAAACACTGAAGACACGCAATTTTTTAAACATTTGATTCAGAGTGTTCAGATTCGAATAAAATCTTAAACAGGTCGATAGCCAAAACTATTACACCTTCAAAATGCTCCCGATGTAGGACACCAATGGGCTTGCCAGTGGAAACTTCCGCTTTCTAAAGAAACCCCAAAGCTGTCCAGTTATGCGGCAATAATCTCTTATAGTACATTACGGATGGCATACTACATAATCGAGGAGATGGAACAAGCGCCTCTTCACTTGTACTTACTATAAGCTAACCGTGAGTACCCACTATTGATATGCGGTGTAAAAGAATTACTATGACATCAAATATAATATTAGGATGCCGTACTATAAATGTCACCTGCGTTCGATTTGTCATTTCTCTGCTATCGTTACTTTTTGGATCATATAGCTTACATGTTTAACAAGCATCTGCAAAAGCATCTTTCGTCAAAGTTTCGTTCCGATTCGTTGACCCTTTTAAAGAATTTTTTTTAGATTAACGATGATTGAGTCGAAGGACCGAGAGCGGATTTGCTGCTGTACGACCTCAAGCATGAAAGAACTGCAGCAGAATCCCATCACATCTTGTCCAAAGTTCAATCATTACGTCAATGCCAGCGACGGTTTCGACGTTTCGAGACGGTGACGAGAGCCTTGAAGACAATGAACATCAACGACGTCCTGAAGTTATGGATAGATAGGAATTAAAGGAAGCTGTCGAGTCGGATACAACACAATACCTAGAATTGTTCACAACTTGTTCAGAGGTTTGACTACTAGGAGTACGCTGGTATAGCCAAGAATCTGTTTGAGACCCTTTGTTTGAGCATCAAGCCTTCATTATCGATCCGCTCAAGAATAAAACCTCGCATAAGCTCAAGGCGTTCAACATGTTTTTTTCCAAGCTAGGCTTTACTTTACAGAACGCAAAATTGGCACCTTTTTGTTTTCTTAACGCCTGCATATGGAAAACGATCTTATCCGTAGCAAATCGATCTTATCGGGCAAGTTATCCGTAGCAAGAAGGATATCCATCACAAGAAGAAGATCCTCGTAAAAAAACATCAGCTTTTCTGTGGCTGCTTAATTCTAGGTGTTACATTTCCTCGAATAAGGACGGTGCTGCGTTTCTTAAATGTTTGAAAAGCATTAACATTACATTAGAGCAAAACATAACGGACCGCCGCTGCACAAGGCCTTCCTGTGTCACCTTCGCTCGACCTGGTGTTTCTTTAGTTCTAAGTGTGCATTGTTGTTATTCATGTGAAGCTGCAGTTTTTTCCTCCTACATATTGTCGTAGCTTCTTATTTTAATTCCAAAAACCATACAATGTGTTTGCCAATTTTTTCGTTTGGCATGCTTTAACTCATATTACAAATAAATGCTTTGTTTTATTAATTGTTTTATTTATTTCTATATTTACAGCATACATCCATATTCATTTATTAGAAATGTGAATAAAAGGTAACGGATCAGAAAATGAAGTCGGATTGTGAGCGGTTATAAATACAGCTCACTAAGGCTCTCAGGCTCTGACGAAGGCGAGGTCGCCGAAACGTAAGCCGAGTCGAATAAATGTGATAACAACTTTGGCTACCAGCTCAATAAGACAACATCGATCTGAAGTCAGCATGCCAAGGTTTATTGAAAGTCGAACTTGGACAGCTCACATTTAAGTTTGGTGATTGAGCAGAGAAGCCGACGCCTTAGGTTCAGCCCCCTAAGTTTGACGTAACCTCAATGGCTCACAGCCAAGTCAATCCGTTCGAGGAGTACTGCTGATGGTGACAAGTGTAATTATATGCTTAAAATAGGGTCTCCTGCTGAGCGTGCTGGGACCATGGAGGTATTGAGCAATAATGGAATAATGACGGTGCGCAATTTCAAAAGGAAGAAGTTCAACACCCTAGCCGGTTGGTCCGACTGTACGTCACAAGGAAGCAAGCCCTAAAAATCTCTCGCCTGAAATAGAATGCTGTGATGGTAGAAGGGTTACCATAGAATGACAGTCGTCAGGAGTTATGGCTTTCAGACAACGTCGGCATCAAAATGTTGCATGAAAATTTCCTTTCCCTCGCCCTGACAGTAGGCCTATCCAAAATTTCCGTAGTGTCCCATCTATCAATGCCATCTGGAACCGCAAAGTGAACAGATGCGTAACATAGCTTTAAGAGTTCGCAGCACTTGTCACGAATAATATGTTAAACGAAAGAGGTTCTATTTTGGTTGTAAGCAAGCAACTAAAGGAGAAGATCACCCGTTATTTGTACTGAATTCCCCACGTTTCTGTCGTGCCATCTAAGGCACAACATGTCTGTTACAAATTGTGCACCCAATTATGGACGAACGGACGAACGACTTTACAAAACAAGCCTCCCCAGGGGGAAAGAAAATTTCAAACCTATTCTCGAACTAAAACAATGTTACTCGTCTCGTCGTAGGCAAAATAGAAATAGAGAGGACAGGCAGAGCTAACTTTTTCTTGTGCTCTGCCGCTAGCCCATTATTCCGAGAAGAAATCTCTAGAATAGGAACAGTGAACCTGACCTTGGACCAAGTCTTGATAGAGGAAATAGTGGAGGGCGATTCATAGTTTCGCGTAGGTCTCTTTTGGATCAGTGCTTTCGTTGCACTTAATCGGCAATAGTATGCACTGGTATCTACATGATTGAAAATTAAGTAGTTTGCAGCTAGTGGGCTTTCAAACTATCAAAGCATTTGGAACACAAAATGGGAGCGTTGAATTGGTTAGAATCTAGAAAGACAAAAATGTGGACGACGTGGTTTTTGTGGAACACATCAGATTCCAAACACTTATCAAAGACAGAATTCAATGCAGATGAAGGCAAACAATGGATCTGAAGAGTTTTATAGATGAGTCTTCAGCTTTCACCAAGTGCGGAGAAGAAACGAGCAAGCAGCGTGCGAAAACAGACTACTTTCTATGTATACATATAACAGAGCCGTTTATATTTCTATCGCCCCTTTCACTTATAAAATATCTTCTATCTACTCCTGCTCTCTTAGCTGCCCATCTGGGCGGTTTTCTATACTAGCGATTCGCGGATTGTCGAATATCCTTTTCAGTATCTCAAACCCTGCATGAGGTAGACCCACCGGTGGTCATGAGGTAGGTCTGTTGGGGGTGACTCTCATGTACACCCCGAATCAAGGTTCCTGGCTCAGATCCCGCCTAGCGAAAGCAAGCCTTCCATCCCTCCGCAGACGGCGAATTGGTACCAGATATTCCTGGGAAGGCTAAAGGCCTGACTTTGCTTGCTATCACAAGTCATTGCATAAACTAAATTGGATTCGAAATTTCCTCTATGGTATCTAATAGAGATAGAATGAATGGGGCATACCAAATGGATATTGGTTAACGCCGCTTTATCCCCTCGCTGCATTTATCACTTATTTTTGCAGACTTGAGCTTTTTTAGAGTGGAACCTTATAGAAAAGAATTTGAGCTGTTTAGCAGCGCCAAAATTTCAAGTTTATTCGTCTGCACATTGCATAATTACTTTCTGAAGAAGTACACACTCCTGTTTTGGCTAGGCTGTAAAGTTCAGAATGCAGAAGCTCATAGCTCTTTTCAATTCAATCGGTGTGAACTACGCTCTTGAGACATATTGTGTGCGGATCTAGTTTTTTCAAAAACTTTTGAACCGCATATATAAAGCTTAATTTCTAAACACTCTGAACGAGCTATTTTTGCCATTATTTTTCAAAACAGCAACGTGGAATGTGACGTTTAAGTGGTACTGAAGATCGTAGCAAAAGTCTCAACTTTTTGTGTAATAAACAGTACTCAACATTTTATGGTGAGGTTCTGCTAAAATTGGCCAAAAATTGAGACCGTCCTGAATAATTAGAAGACTAGTCCAGAAAACCTTCATTTCAAAACAATCAGCATTCAAAACGTTATGGGATTCATCTCCGTTCACGATATATCCGCTTCAGCAATCACTGCTGCGTGGAGAGTTCACCTTCTCGATGCTACACCTGAAAAGAGCAGATTATTGCAATTACAAAATACAACAATTTTATCCAAATCCATGTAAAAAATCACATAGAAGGCTAAAAACTACGAGACAAACCTCTCCAGAAACTGACTGAGCCACGATATGCCACCCACCCCTTAAGATGATGTCACAGCGTGACCTCCATTCGATTCTTGAAAACTTGCACCTGGTTTCCGCAGCTTTCTACGGATAAAAGGTCTCTAGCGTCTGTTCGCAAGTACTAACAAGCACCAATAATCTAATCCATCCATCTTGGGAAAATTCACCCATCCAAAATTAGGTGAAGGTTCGTCGATGCTTATGACACACATGTAACACTTGGCACACATTTTTAAATAAAATTTTCTTTTTCGTCTTCAAACTCGGAATTGTTTATGTGAATTATCCCAGAACCCCTGTTGATTCGTTATGTTCCATTCGACAAGGTGAACAAGGCGAATGCTAGCTAGGACTTTCCCAGTGGCGTGAGTAATGGCGCTGCTTACCGAAATTGGCTTTTCATTTCCGCCCACGGCCAACGTCAACATTATAACTTTCCCTTATTGCTCAGAGATCTGGGTGAGTTGCCTGAATCAACTCCTTCCATGCCCGTGTTGCCTGTGCAACGTCACTATCTGCCTTTTCAAACTTATCATGTTTGCTAAACAGGGTCGACAGTTGCATGACATTTCTCGGTGATGAACTAATATGTAAATGAACTTCGAAAGTAAAATTGAATTAAAAATTTCTAGTTCATCAAAAACATCGACGAATACTAGATACCTTCAAAAACATGCAAATTTCTTTTTCAAAGCTGCTCCATTTAACTAGCACTCACATCGTTAAAAGCGCAACAATGTGACAGAATCATGGAGTGGTGCAGTCATTACACAAGGCAGAAGAGTTTCGCTTTTTGGACTTTGAAATAGGCACAAGAACATCTGTTTGAGGATTAGAAAAACATCTTGTAGCCTTTGAAAAGTGCGACACTACGTGAAAACTCTCCACAGTTCTGTCGGATATCCGTTGTCGTTGGTAGATTCTTATGTATGTACAGTTATGGCCGTATCTTTTGATCAAATCCCGAAAAAAGCCGCGTTTTCCCCCTTTTGCGTCTTTTAGATAAAACTCGCCCAGATGTCTTTCATTTTAAAAACCAAAAACATTTGAATTTGAACTCAGGGGTCGAGCTCTATCGTTTGGTATACATTGTTCATATGGAGCCATGAAAATGTTCGAAATTGAAAACCTGCGCTCCATTGCGAGGGGCGGTCGCTGACGAGTTGTCGGTCGCAAGTCGTCGAAAACCGTTGCATGCTCACAATTCCTCAAATTTGAGGTTTTTCGAGAAACGATTAGTACCTTTCGATTCGTCTCTTCGAGAACTACACAAACATGTATACAAGTTTACCAGACCACCGCATTTTCGCAGTGGGTGGCCAAAAATGACTGGAGCGGGCTCTTTGCGATTGCTTATTTTCCGGGACTTACATGTTCTCGGAGTATCTCAAGCATGGCGTGAAGTGCTCTGACATGCCAGGAATCCTTTGAGAGTGCGCCGTGCACAATGCATATGAGATCGAACCTATCAATCGAGTGGGCGCGAAAGCATGTAGAGTGGGCGTTTGAGAGTTTTATGAGAAATTCTCAGCCGCCCTACTCTGGAATTGCTCTAGGGCTGTTCAGCTAGCCTTTGGAGTGCGCCAGAAACAATGCATTTATGTAGAATCGAACCTTTCAATCTAGAGAGGAGAGGGGACAGCTTGTAGAGTGAGCGTTTGAGGAGTTTCATCACAAATTTGCAGCCGGCTTACTCAAGAAATGCTGTGTTCCGTTCCAGCGAGCATTAGGAGTGCGCTGTGGACAATGTATGTAGGATCGGACCTATCAATCGAGTGGTTCGACCGCTCGCAAATTGCACGCACTGGCGTGTTCGGAGCGCAATAACCTGTCAATTTCGATCCATTTCGGCTGCAACTCGTGGGTCTTGCAAGCAGTAAAACGATCTAGTAGTGCATTAAAGTAGAATGGTGTAGCTTAGGAAGAGGCAATGTTACAGGTGGTCCCTCTGGGCGGCCTCGAGCGGTCTCGTCCTCGATGCGAAATTGTCAAAAAATGGATGTTATCAAAATCGGTCGAAATTTATACCGTTCCATAACGCTTTCCAAGTTGAACAAAACGGTTCCATTGCGAGTGTAGAAAGCTTAAATCTGGGCGAGTAAGAGTGCAAGAAACTCTAACCGCTATCCTCCGCCGCTTTAAACTGGCAGCAGAGGCTAAGGCAGTTTAGGCAGCTGAGAAGTACTGTGCACGACATCGTAAAGTACCTTAAGCGCTCTGTTTGCCTTCGCGTTTTAAGGCCGTTAGCTCGCTGCGTCTTCGCGCAGTGGTAGACCGAAATCGGAAAAAATGCGTCACCCAAAAAACCTCTCCTAAACCTCTCCTGCAATTTGCACCGCTGTAACTTTCTCCAGGAATAAGCTGCATTACTGTGTTTTAACTCGCTATTAGACGTTTTTACTGCCTACAAAACTCACAAGTTACAACCGGACAGGTTCACAATTTACAGAGTTATCGCGCTCCGAACACGCCCGCGGTGCAATTTGCGGGCGGTCGCCCCACTCGATTGATAGCTTCGATCTCATATTCTTTGTGCACGGCGCACTCTCGGAGAATTCCTGACCTAACAGAACACTTCACGCCATGCTTGCGGTACTCCGGGAACATGCAGGTCCTGGAAAATAAGCTTCTCCAATCGCAAAGAGTCCGCTCCAGTCATTTTTGGCCATCCACTGCGAAAATGCGGCTTGTGTAAACTCGAAGAGACGAATCGAATTGTACCAACCATTTCTCAAAAAACCTCAGTTTAGAGGAATTATGGGCACGCGACCTTTGAAAGAATTCGGTTGAATTTTGACATTTTTGACAATCTTTTATACGCTATTTGATAGAGCTTGAGCTGCTGAATTCAAAAATGTGCTTGTTTTCTCAATTAGTTAACTTTGAAGAAGGTTTTTTTGAAAGGCTGACAAAGCCGGGAAAATGCGGCTTTTCCGGCATTTTTGAAAAGGCTGCGGTCATAACTGTACCCATGTAAATCCTTCTTATCCGCTGCCGTTATCTGATGAAGTAGTAGCTGCACAGGTTGTCATCGGTTTTACACCGTGTTGCAGTGAAATCAAAGCATTCCAGAATGCAGATGCAATGCCTTAAAAATACTACGTGGTGTAGTTGAATTGAGTTTAGTTTAGAATAGTTTTTTTTGTATTAATTTTTCCTTTTTCCTTTCAGAAAATTTATTTCCAAGTAATGTCAGTCAATTTCCAGGTGCACACGAGTCTTACGTATTTATTAAACTCAGACCACCATGGATCCTAAGCCATAGAGGCTGTTTTGTCTTCTACCGTACATTGTGATTCATCAGTTATGTTTTATTTACTAACATTTTTTGAGCTTGTTCTTGACGTCAGATAAAGCAGATTGGCTACGCGTAGATGGCGGGATACTTTCTTCAGTATGTTCTCTAGGAAACCTGTTTACCTCTGCAGCAGTCTCGTTATTTCTATAAAAACGAACACTTACGGAATTTGTTCCTCAGCATCCAGCAGACGACGTTTGAACGGTGTCCTCGGATAGGATTTCGCACACATTATCTCCGTCGTCGTCATGTTAGTCCGCTGAGCGTCGCAGCTTGTGCTACTTGTTTCTGATATGTGTATATGGGATCAACGCACATTTGAACTAAAAATTGCATTCTGAAACCGTCGGTTGCTAGCAATATGCTGCCTTCATTACCAAAGACATTAGTATTTTTGATTGACGCTATAAGAGCGTGTTAAGATAAATTGAATTTCATTACACAAAACCTTTGGGACGCTTAGCACGCAGCTCGCCGATTTTCATAGAAGCATCACGCCATTCCTTTGTCAATTTCTTTAAAATCTCCTTCACACGGAATTTTGTATAGAACTGCTTGTTCAGCGAACTTCTTTCCATCCTTGGTTTAAACCCCTTACTCATGCGAGAATTCGTTTTATAGTTTCACATTTAAGAAAAGTGAACTATGGGTCCAGTTCGGAGGGGCAGCACAGTTGAAGAAGATGCCGACTCTCTCGAGCACCCCTTATCATGGTTTTGAGTTTGGTTACCGCTCAGGTAAACCAAAATTTCCGTCGCTCTGACACAGTTGAATAGGTCAGGTCGCCTGCTAAACAGGGAAAAAACACTGGTTGTCTTTAAGTTGGACACTGTAATCCCTTGTTTAGGCTAAATAGTACTCAATTGCATTGTATCTCGAATGAGTATATACTACTTTAACGTCGAATTATAAGCTTTTCGCTTCAAATTGAACATTTTTTAAATTGAACTGGACACCTTTCGAATCAAATTGGACTAAGCTAGCCTAAAATTTGAAACCAACCAAGGTGATCGTCCTTCAAACCGAAACGAATTTCTTACACAAGCTACAGACTCTTCAAGATGGTTGGGATAATTTTTGTTCAAGGAAAACTTCGTATAACTTTTGTGGAAAATTCTAGTTCAGTTGCCCGAATGAGTGCAAAGTCTTATAAAATTGTAATTTTCAAAAAAAAGTAAATTAAATTTTGTTTTAAGGGCAAGGTTGACGCTTTTGAAATCAAACTGAACGTTTTCCTAAATAAAACCATAAAACCAAACGGTACAGTTCCTCCCACAATACGATAGAGATTCTAAAAAATTGTTAGAATAATTCAATTCAACTACTTAAGCCTTAAGCAACTGGTACTGAGATTGTAGCAAGTTGTTATAACGATGTCTTGTTGCGATCAAAAATTCGAGCGCCAGGCGGGACTCGAACCCGCACCTCCTGCTGATAGGGCGGAAATGCAGCACACCATAAAATCACCGACGCTGTTTGATGGAATGCAACATCCACACCTCGTGGAACCCGTCAGCATTCACTCGTGTATCGGGATGAGCCGCTCACTGATATCAGCATGGAGCCAGCGAAGCTGACGGTCTTGGCATGAATGATTCATTTCACTTTCTTTAGACAGTGAGGTTGTAAGCTCGAGTCCGGTGTTCAACATTATAAAAGATTTCCATTATTTATGAAAATGTTGTTGTTTAAAGTCTATTGTAGAGTACAGAAAGGCAACATTTTTTTAGCATGTTAAAGTGAGAGATCGCGCAGTGCACTTATCTATCGTTTCAATCCCAATTTAATTAATAGCCGAGATTCTAATTGCGTGGGGACACTCACTTGTAAACATTACGAAAAAAGCAGTTGTAAAAGCACACAAATCTTTATTTCGCCAAATCTTTGTTTACACTACCAACCGAATCAAAATGGCGACGAGGTAGAGCAGCGCATGGCATAATTTCTTCCTCTAAAAAAGCACCGCCTTTTTGTACTTCAGAATAAATCCTAACACATCGCTGAGTAGACTCCATGTCCGACTTTCCATGAATCTCAGCATGATGTTTCGTGTTGAATTGTTTGTTCTTGGAGCTGTACACCGAGATTGTTACAACACTTTATTCGGCTTACGTTTCGGCGGTTTCGCCTTCGTCGGAGCCTGGAAGAGTCCAAATAACACTTGAAGAACTACTCCCCCAAAGGTCATTTCATTCTACAGAAAGAAATTCAAAGGTCAATGGAGTGAAGAAAACGATGTGCAGAAACGACGAAGGGCTAACCTTTGTGGTGGAGCTCCTCGGCTTCCACCACAAAGGTTAGCCCTTCGTCGTTTCTGCACATCGTTTTCTTCACTCCATTGACCTTTGAATTTCTTTCTGTAGAATGAAATGACCTTTGGGGGAGTAGTTCTTCAAATGTTATTTGGACTTTTCCAGGCTCTGACGAAGGCGAAACCGCCGAAACGTAAGCCGAATAAAGTGTTGTAACAATCTCGGTGTACAGCTCCAAGAACAAACAATTCAATCCTAACACAATTTTATTTTAAAAAAATAAACATTTTATGAAGCTCCAAACAGTGCGTTCACTTATTTGAGCGACTGAACTTTTAAAATTTTCAAAAAAGTACTGCTACATATTTCCCTTAGACAGAAATGTGTTTTAATTTTTTTAGAGAGTAAAAGATAAAAGGATAAAGGATGGCCTACTCAATCCCTTTTTAGGATGCGCCACGCATTCTACCTCTACGGGATATCATGGAGGTGATTTGAACGCGCATTTGTCCATGCAATGACTTGCAGTGGCGATGAACCTGATGAACCAACCAGCGTCCTGTCTTCCTAGATAAGCCTGTTACCAATTCACCGACTCCGAAGGGATGAAAGGCTTGGTTGGCCTGGGCTGGAAATCCGCACCGGGAACCTGGTATCGGCTACACGCGACAGCTGGCACCTCCTCCTTTTTCTATCTACAATAAGGTGAGAGAAGCTCTTTATTATCAGGAATATGCTTATGTTGATATCCAAAGATGTCGATATTTCCTACAAGAGTGTCCAATTTGACGTGAAGATGGCATGTACCTCATCAAAGAGCTGGGTATGGCCAACATTTATTGTTTACACTTGGTTTCAAAACATCACAGTTTAAGTTGAGTCATTCCACTTCCTTTGAGATAGCAATAAATCACGGTCACTCACTTTGAACCAGTGGTCTGCGAAAACAGTTGAGCTGGAGCGCTGAGTGGACTGTGGAACCAAACCGGATTGCTCGGAGGTGCTTGCCCTTAATTGGTCAAAAGCTTTCCTGAAAATCTCAAGGAGTCCCCGGGGGTTGTTTCCAGCACATCATACAGTCGTTTGGTTGACTCCCGAGATACATGATCTAGGCATGCTGAGCGAGTTAAACCAAGCCAAAGACATTTTTGTATACTTTATTTATTTTTATATATTTATTTAATACTTATTGTTACTTGTTGCTTATTAATACTTACTTATTTGTTTATTATTTTCTACTTACTTACTACTCACTTTATTTTATTCGAGCTAGCTTTGCTTCTGGGAGCCATTTCATATGAGAACTGTAACGTTTTCGTAGGCGTGTTGCAAACGCAAACCACCGTATGCTCCTGATTAGGAAGCCTCCGCTCGAGTATGATTCCTTCCGTCCGAAATTGTTGTGGGCGCTCTTCTGATGACCAAGGACCGCGGCTTCCTGCTCCATCTAGTACATGTTCCTCACTATAACTAGGCGCTGTATTTCACCGCATGCAAGATGTGGCAGCGCAACCTATTTTTGACGAAGCCCTGTCTTTTTTCGTCGTCCAGGTTCAACTTTTCATCGATTTTCTTAATAGGAAATCGTGGTAAAGTTGAATCTGGAAAAAAAGAAAAAACTTTGTCTAAATAATGATTTTTGCCCAAATGATTTCATGTTGTGAAAGTAATAAAAGTAATCTCGAACTTCTCTCTTCTTCTCAGTAAGCAAAATCGGGAAATAATAAAAGTTATCACTTTACTGTTTTGCTTACTTTCCAACAGAAACAGAACAGATTCGTATTGTTACTAGGGCTGTGCACTAAACCCTGGTATTAAACTTCTTAACAAATTTTTAACGAAAAATTTCGTCAAATTTCTGACAAATCGTTAAATTTAGTTTAAAAAAGTACACTTAGCTGTTCAGTATTTTTTAAATGATAGGTCAGTGGAAGCGTTTTATATATTGTTCATGTCACTGGAGGCTGTTAAAGGAAATAGAACACCTTTGAAATCAAACTGAGAACCTCTCAAATAAAAACAATCTTCTTCCAGTTCGAAATAAGTCTTCTTTGGAAAGATCAAGATCAATTTTCGATTCCAATGATTAAGAAAGGCTTGAAAATTTTTCAATTCGCTCGCTCAAAAACTTGAGCACAGTGTTTAATTGTCATAAATTAATTTGCCCCTTAGCTATTGAAATGAGCTTACTTTATAGCTAGAAGAACAGAAGTCAGCAATTTCTCAATCTGACTTTCATTTGCTTGATAGCAAAAATTTTGTTCACACGGGGTTACGCACTAGTTAAGATGAAACAGAAAATATTGAAAAAACATGTATTTACATTGGATCTTCAGGTAAGCTGCATTCATACTACCAATTACAACCGCAGATAAGGACATGGAGCGATTTATTTTTGTATTGCGCCAAAGGTCCTGCTGTAATAAACTTGAAGAATTATTTTTCCTTTGTAAAACAAAAGGGCGCTGGCGCCCTTTTGTTGAACTGGCGAGCCAGCGCCCTTTTGTTTGTTGAACTGGAGCGCCAGCGCCCTTTTGTTGAACTTTTGTTGAACAGAGTGTTGATTGCAACAAACACCATTATAATGATTTTATTCATTTATTTGATATTTTTTGTGTTATTTCCTTTTTATTTATTTATTTATTTATTCAAAGCGCTAATATGGTTTACGTTTTTTTAAACGCAACGCAAACAAAAAATAAGAACAAAACGATATCGCACACTATTCAAGTAGACTAACATTCAAAAACATCAACAAGCGATATCTATACTCCAAACATGTGCGGACATAGTCATAATATTGTAGCAACTTCCAAGAAGCAAATTCCGTGAAAGTTCTACAAGTTTTAAAAAATCTGTCCCAAGTTTTGACTTTGCAACGTGGTATACTACAAGCTTTCCTCTGACGGATCTCGTAAGCTCCTCGTCCGAGAATTCTTTTGTGTCGTTGTTCAGTTTTTTTGGTGAGAATGTTAGGCATAAAATCTGCCCTCTTTCGCCTGCTCCTCAATGGGCAATACCTTACCGAATACCACACCCTCGGAGATGGGAGCCAAATTCTTAGAAGGTACACAATCAGTTGGCCTGAATACAACACTTCAGTTCTATTAAATGACTCCGTGGGAGTCTTTTTTTTTGGCCTAGTCATTCTTACGACTCTTTTCCAGGTCCCCCCTTTTTAGCGAGAGCAGAGGACACTTGCACAATGCGTCTGCATTTTAGCTAAATGTTGGCCAAGCTTGAAAGTACATAGTCTTGAGATTACATAGAGCGTCTTAATGCAGTCCATGAGTAATGTCTAATGCCTTTCAATAATGACTGCTGTCGTTAGCGTCCATAGCTCTGTATTCAGAGTGCTACAGATCTCTGCAAAGACAGTGCAACTCCGTTCTCCTTCAACCGTGCAAGGAAGTGAAATATCTTCGGAAGACTTAGTTTGACTGAGGGAAGGTTAAGCTCCTTTAATCTCTGCTGCTTTTGGACACTTGGCATTCTATAGGCTTTGAAGCCTTTCAAGCTAATTCAAGCGCGTTTCTTTTACATCTCGTGATGCCTTTCAGTCAGCGCATGTTCATCCTTCATATTTTGCAAAAAAATTAACAGTGCTTCTTTATTTTGCTTCGCCAATTTGATGAAAGATTTTGTCCATTGGCTTCACAGAAAATTTAATGGAACAGCAGATTATAAACGATTCCGTTTTCAGAAGCTTGCTCATGTTCAAAGCATCTACATGCTACTGCCTTTCCTAAATTATTCGTTTATATTTTTTCAGTGCAAAGCAACGCAGCTGAGCGAACTGTTTGCAAAATTATGTAGCAGCTAATATCAGCACTCTGCATGAAGAGCATTGGGACCAGGTTTTTTTCATTCACGCTGGTTGTACACAGAACTCCGCAGACGTTATGACGTCGTTCCACACAGGCTGAAAAAGCACATTATTCAAATTTATACATTTCTTCTTCTAGGACCCTGGAATTTATAACTGCTGATGAACTTCAGTATGCTGCTCATTGACCACATTTATTCCAACACTTTCTTTCCAGTTAAAGCTTCGTATTTTACTTTGGTTTGAAAGTTTTAAACAAATTTACGATAAAATATTGAACAGATTAGAAGACTTCATGTATTAGCGTATGTGTACCTCGTGCGAAATTCCGCAACGCATATCTTTACCTACCTTCTCTAGAAAATAGGGAAGGGTGACTGATCTTTTAATGGTGTATGAACCATTCCACAAATTAGCCTCCATTGATTGTCTCCAATTTTTTGATTGTTGCCCTCTCGAAGCAAAGGTGTTGGAAGTAAACTCTCACTTTCTACACCTCGAACATCAGACAAACAGAATTTATTCGCTGTCAGGGCAGGATTCACCTAGCTAAAGCCTACTAAGACCGCTGCTCCTTTCTGCTATCTTCCCTCATTCAAGATACATATACAGATACGTATACAGCCACCACTTAACCTAGATTTCGCTTTACTTGGAGGGATTACGTAATGTCTGTTTTAAACTCCTTGCTTCACAGACGTTGTTAGTTGTCAGTTGCTCGGTTCTAATTGAATTGTCCTTTTTTGCGTCTGTCCTATACGACGTAGTAAGTATCATGTCACTTTAGGAAAGTAAAAAAATTTAGAGCATGAAATTTTTTGCCATCTGAACTCAGAGAATTTTTCAAGGAGATAGCCATTGGAGTGTTACTGAAACTTAATAAAGAAAGAAAGGATAAAGGACGGCGTGACTCAACCTTTTTTGGATACGCCACGCATTCTACTTCTACTGGGTGTCGTGGAGGCGACTTGAATGTGCATTTGACCATACAATGTCTTGCGGTGGCCAGCCGATAAACAAGTCAACGCTATATCCTTCCCAGACAAGTCTGGTACCAATTCAATAACCCCGGAGGGATGGAGTGCACGACAGCTGGCGCCTCCTCCGACTGCAGCACACACGCCCTTCTAAAACTCAATACGGCTTAGAAAACCGCTGTATAAAAGAAATGGATCCATTTTGTACACCCTTTACCGTTACTAAAAAATCTTTCTAAGATTCTGTGAAAGTCAACCTTTAGAGAATCTGGGAATAAGTAGAATAAAGCACATACGTCTTCGTGGTCCCATTCGAAAATATAATCAGCATTGGGAGTTGGGAGCGTGCCAATTATTGAGGCTAACCGAATGGATGCGCCCATGAGAAAGGGAATGCAAGGTCGGTGTGTCGGTGTCCTGATTACGTAGCGCCTGCCCTGTAGGTGCTCTGGTAGGTTGTGATTAACTGGCGTGCTCCCACATCCGAAAGCTGCCGACATTCGCTACATGGACCGACTTCACATTACTGTGTATCACATATTTTCTACCAAGATGTTTGGTATGGAGACGAATTGAATGCTCTGCCTATGGACAGTCGTAGTGCAATAGGAGGAGGAGCCAGCTGTCGATTCTACTCGATTCCAGCGTTCCGGTTTGAATTTCCGCCCAGGCCAACAAAGCCTTCCATCCCTCAGGGGTCTGTTAAACGGTACCAGATTGTATGCGAAGGGTAAGAAACTGTCATGACCATTGGCTGGCTACCGCAAGTCACCGTGTAGGCCAAATACGCATTCAAACTGCTTTCACAACATCAGTAGAAGTAGAATGCTCGGGCAACCTGAAAGAGGGCATCCCTTATCCTTATTAGGACTATGCAAAGAACCATGCGACAGACATTTAAATGATTTATTCATTTGATTCATTATTGATTTACTTATGATTTTCTTCCAGGACAAATGGTAACAATTGATTGATCCTGAAGTGAAGGCTTGAATCCAGGTTCCTGGCGCAAGCCGATCTGAGAACCTCGACTCGATGTACTGAGAAGTGTTGGCTTTTCCTACGACTGCGTCAACCCAGTTTATAATCGAAAAATGTGCTGCTGTTATTTCGCTATTCACCCTTGTAAATAACAGGGTAAGAATCCATTAGGAGTATAGTAGTGTTAATTAACTAGCAAACTTGGCCATCAACTTTTTTTTGAAGTTGATCCTTCCTCTCCATCCAGAGTTCGTATTTTTGGAACTTTGAGTGCCCAGAAGTGCAAAAGTTTCTTGACTATAGTAACGAAAACCGTTCTGATGAACTCCGGTTAGAAAGAGCCGATTCTAATGCTTTGTGCTCAAAATCGGCACCTGATGTTGGATGGCGACGATTTTTCCTTTTTTTAGAAGTAGAAGGCTTAACTTGCGACTAGGTGCCACACGAGCAGCTTTTTGGCTCAATACCAATGCAGGACCTCGAATTTGCGTAGGTGTGGCTTTCACCCATCGGTCGACCTCATAACACAGCACGTGGTTTTGCTTTTTTCCGCGTTCACGCTTCCTTGACTTTTAAGGAGTGACCTTTTACAGCTTCGGCATGTTCGCCTTATTGACACCGGAAACCGGCCTAGGAATACAAGCAGGTAGACGGCGACTTGGGAAAGCCCACCGGCGCGGTTAAATTCCTAGTAAGACTTTGCGTTTTCAGGCTGTCACCTTCTATGCTTCTCAGTTAACGCAACAACTGTTTTTCGAAACGAAAGTTTTATACTAAAATGTGGATCACTTCAATGCTTAGGTAGAGCACTCAATTTTCTGTCTAAGGTGCTTGATAATGCTGAATCATTTCTGCATTCATATGGATTTTGAGAATGTTACCTGCTTAGCCTAGCAAGGACCAGACTCCTAGACAATGGTTTTTTACATGAATATCGCATTTACAAGTCTATTTTAAAGTTTACTAGTAACAGAGTTCTCTTAACACAGCACGTGGTTTTGCTTTTTTCCGCGTTCACGCTTCCTTGACTTTTAAGGAGTGACCTTTTACAGCTTCGGCATGTTCGCCTTATTGACACCGGAAACCGGCCTAGGAATACAAGCAGGTAGACGGCGACTTGGGAAAGCCCAGCGACTTAAACGTGCCAAACCATCTACTGGGACAGCTGGTGCACATACTTGAAGAAATTTCGACAGATAGTATTTTTATGTATTACGATTACGCCTTTTGACCCATATTATTATTGTCCAAGGATCTCCCCCTTTAGTTTTCCCTCGATAGAGAGCCTTCAGACTCTCTTGATCTCCGATCGTGCGACAGAGCCACGTGGTCCGTCATTGTTGGCGGATAGGGGAATGAATCGCGAACCAAATATAACCGTGTGCTAACCGAAGACGCAGGTGGGATGCAGAGGCTGGACTTCTTGCACCTGCTGTGTCGGTCGACGCGTTCCTTGTGCGTGGGAGCGGCATGTTCATGCACAGTGTGCGTGGATGTGTTCGCGCCTGTGCGGATTGTAACTGTGACGGCCCGGTCAAAAGCTTGCACTCGGTAGACTGGGATTACATTGTAAGGCGATTCTAGGCCCCCTGAAAAGCCTCGCCTGTCGCTTCTGGCAGGCTGTCCAGAGCTCACGACAGAGGCTGACTAGCTACCCGTGTTGCATTGCAGTCAAACACAGCAGCACTAAAGGGCCTCATTCCCCTGACCCCGAAAGAGCCTTGCACCGATGGGAAGGACGAGTACGGAGAGGCTGCTAAAATCTCAGGGCCCAACCAGGCTGCGCAAATTGAGAAGGACGAGAATACGATCTGTACTTACAGCGCCCGCACGCTTGCATCGGAAGCATCCGTCGAGGACCTGATGATGCAAGCCAAGAAGATCAAGTACGACGTCATCAGACTGCCAGAGACGAGGAGGCGCCACAGCCTAATGTTCCTCGGAACATGCGATAGGAGGAAAGTAGGCGGCGTGGGTGTTCTCGTCAACACGACCATGAACATCGATTCCCACGGGTCTCTGACAAGCCGAATCGGACGTCAGCAGCCGAAGCGGTGTGGCTCCGTGCCAGCTTTGACTGTGTTCGTCACGTATACCCCAACATCCAACTACGACGACGAAGAGATCCAATCCACCTACGGAGCTGGAGAAGTTCTACAAAGAAGATCACACCTTCTATAAAAGGATCGTCAGCAGCTACAACGCCAAGATCGGGACACGAAAGTCACCGGAAGAACTTCACATCGGAGCCCACGATTTGGAGTGGAGCGAGCAAGGTGAAAGACTATGTTCACTATGTCGGCCGAGACCATC
The DNA here is from genome assembly GCA_947396885.1 of Heligmosomoides polygyrus polygyrus. NCBI lineage: Eukaryota > Metazoa > Nematoda > Chromadorea > Rhabditida > Heligmosomidae > Heligmosomoides > Heligmosomoides polygyrus. The sequence goes on along the minus strand of OX377204.1, from coordinate 77,226,444 downwards.
CATGGGTACTCGCAGATCCCGAAGCCTCTTGCCTTACAATGAACCTGGAATTCCCCCAGTGACCACAACAACATCGAGACACATAACCTCCGTCCTTAGGAATTGCCTCGCCCACGTCTCCTTTTTCCCAGTCTTAAATGATAAAATCAATTATACTCAGCGGATTTTACAGATATGTTCACAAATATACCACATAATGTCATAATAGAAAATATCAAAAATCTTCTGAATATATGTTTTAAAATGCAGGAAAGCATTATATAGCTAGTAATGGGTATAAAACCTTCTATACAGATAATATTAAAGATAACTATAAATACAGATATTATAATATTACAGATATTCTATATTTAGTTAATTATTTACTAATAAACAGTTACTGTAGATTTATTAATAAGATATACAAGCAAAACATAGGCGTTCCACAAGGCGGAAATTTCAGTCCACTATTAGCAGATCTTACAATGTCGATGTTTGAATATGAATATTCTAAGAATACCATTATAAATGGTAATCAATTATTTAAACCATTTAGATATATGGACGTTCTACTTATAATTCATAATTATAATGAAGAATTTATTGACAATACTTTAAATCTAATTTATAATAATGTAATTGCTTTAAAAAAGACACATGAAAATGAATATAAATGTAATTATTTAGACATGACTATAAAAATAATTGACAACAAAATAATTACTAATTTATATAATAAAACAGATTCTTTTAATTTTAAAGTTAATAGATTCCCGCACAGGGATTCGGAAATCTCAATTAATATAAAAAGTAATACTATTTATACAGAAACTTTAAGGGTTGCAAAAACATGTTCCCAACTAGAATATTTTAATAATAAAATAAAAGAACTTTATGATATATTTATACATAATGGTTTTACCAAAAATTTTATAGTTAAGAACATATTAAAATGTATTTACAAAAACCAACAAATTTTTTATAAATATAACTTAATAGATAATAATGTGAATAATAAAATGATTAATTTTATTAAAAACATTAAATAATTATTCCAAAACATACTTTACTACTTTTTAAGTTCTATATCCTCTCAATTCCTAATATTAATTATATCATGTTTAAACTACCCCAATACACAAACAATCAACACTGAATGCACATTAATCGTAACAATAATATCAATATGTTAATGATATACATAACTGTGTAGTTTCTATTTTGGCATACGCTCACTGTGAGCGGTACTGGAGGAAGGAACAAACATACGTGAGTTTAATCAACACTTATTTAGTTTGTAGCATCTCCCCCTCTTCACTGATGAGCCACAGGGGAGGTGCTACAACATAAAATAAGGTTCGTATGAAGAATAATGTGGCGAAACGAACCTTCTTAGGTATTTTTGTTTGCAATTTTAATATTTCTAATATTTAATATTATTTACACGAACTCCATTTGTTGCGTTCATCCTATTATTGCATTACGAGTAACACCTCGTTCCAAATGCTCGTGCACTACTGCATTTGGAACGAGGTCTTACTGTTGCACGCTTCCTTTGGCGGCATATGACTTTTCCACTTTTCCTAAGTAAAAATGCCTTTATATTTAGTTTACCTATGACGTGCAAGGCTGCTTCTTACTAGGAAAGTGGCTATAAAGAGAGAACCATGTTGGAGGATGAGGTGGTTTCTCATGTACACTGTGCTTCTCGTCGGGCTATTGTGCGACGACCTCAACTCAATTTTGTCTTCCAATGTGAGTAAACTTGAAGCACCATTCACGTCTTCAGACATCGCGTTCCTCAAAAATCAGAGCATGGCGCTTTTTTGAATAGACAAGAACACGAATACATCTCGCCGAGGAATGTGATGCTGTAGAGACGGAAAGGATCGACCCAATAGCTGCACCTCTTCGATACCGTAGTCTCCCTGCTTGAATACAATGAGCATATTTTCTTCAGACCGTGTGAGTGATTCATCGCTGTAGCGGTGTTGTGCTGCGGCGAATTCCAGCTAAATGTAAGGCTCACGGATCTAAAAATGTAGAGCCGAACACTTGTGAACAACTAGGCCTTCGGCAATGGATTCGATACGAAGCTTGATTTACACTACAAGACTACCGTATAACGATCCCCTTGTCACTTGTTCGCAAGTGTTTCTCATCAATAGTAACGGAAAATTTTCTAGACATCTTGAAAGTAGAGTGGAGAAATTACACAGTAGAAGCAATTTTCCTACTAGCACTTATCGTTCAAAATTTATAACAACTGTCAATTATCTACTTGGAATTGCTAATTATCCTACCCTTTCACCTCCGCCTGAGCCTACGTCAGGATTGCGTACGCTGATGTCACCGTTACACTATGAGAACAGCATACTGGACTGCACTCTGTTTGAGGGATCACCCTTCCTCGAACCAGTCGCATACTTTCACTCATCGGAAGCACTTGATCACCTTCGCTTCTTCTCATGTCATAATCTGTGTGTTTGCCTGCGTTTTCTTATCAGTTGCACTACTTAGACAGACCATTCTAGCGAACAATTTGGTGACGATGTCCGATCCTCTACGCGGTGCCACTGGAAACTGCTCGCTTCTGCGAGCTAAGCCAAACACGGACATTCGATTGCAGGCGACAGGCCCTTGTGACAGGCCGGCCTACGAACACCCATGTCACACCACTTCATGACATTGCAGGTTCTTAGTGATAGTGCTACGGCTTCAGCGGGAGCCGACGCGCACTCGCAAAGCGCGGCGAGTATGAAAAGTATACGAGGCTCCCTCGTGCGAGGACGGCATCGGGGGCCAACTGAGCTAGTCCGAAAGTCCCGTAACGTAAGCAGGACCCGCTAGCAACGCTGAATGTGGGTACGTTGACGGGCCGCTCGTGCGAGTTGGTGGAAGCACTGGAGCGTAGAAGAGTTGATTTCTGTGCGGTGCAGGAGACGAGGTGGTCCTGCTGCAGGCCAGGGGACATAGGAAGAGCTTTTAAGGCCGTCCTATGCGTTAGTCCCAAGACCACCAGCGGTGTTGGTAGAATCGTCTCTGAGCGTTTCCGAGACTAGTAAGCGTCGAGCGCTTTGACGATCGATTGATGAAGATCGTTGTCGCCGCTAAGGAGCAACTCTTCCACTTCTTCTCTGCGTATGCTCCCCAAAATGACCATTCCGATGAAGCCAAGGATGAGTTTTGGAACCTGCTTGATGAGGAGACAGCAAAGGTACCGCCGAAGGACGTCATCATTGTCGCTGGTGACCTTAATGGGCACGTAGGCGCTACGAGAGACGGGTACAGTTGTCAATATGGATTCATGGTGGATTCGCCTATGGGTTGCGTAACACAGATTATGAGCGTATCCTTGAGTATGCGGATTCACATAACCTCACCGTAATGAACACCGTGTTTCGTAAGCGTAGCTCCCACCTTATCTCGTTCTAGTGAGAACACTAAAACACAGATCTCTGACAAAGCTTCGTCCTTGTCAGAGATCGTTACCGAAATCTCGTCGTAGACCGGAAGATCGTGCCGTATGAAACGGTCGCCCCACAGCATCGTCCGCTGATCTGTACTTTGAAGATCGCCCCTCCAAGGTGCAGCATGTAGAGCGATGCGATGCTGCAATAATCAAGTGGAGGCGAATGAGAGAGAAGGAAACAGCTGTGATTTCTCGCGTACGGTTACCGACAGTCGCGACTGTCGACGAAACTTGGAAGAACGCGATTCGTCAAGATGCACAGTCGGAACTCGGCATTACGAAGCCTGGGCGACGGAAGGTCGACAAGCAGGCATGGCTGTGGACAGATGACGTGAAAGCAAAAGTGCGAGAGAAGAAGTCGCTTTATCATGTGTTTCTCGGCAACAGAACCGCCAATAATTGGCAAAAGTACCACGAAGCTAAAAAAGCTGCCAAGAAGGCTGTGGCTGTTGCAAAAGCCACTCATTACAATGATGTCTACGAAAAGCTCGAGACGCGCGATGGTGAGCGGTATTTGAACCAACTAGCGAAAAACCGTCACCGTCAATCCGAAGATGTAGAGAAGTTTTTTGGCATCAATGATGAGAACGGCCACCTTCTGACAGAGCGCAAAAAGGCCTTGAAGCAATGGTGCGATTATTTCAAGAGAATTTCGACTGAAGAGTTCCCTCATCTGGCCGTCCCTTCTGTGGCTCCTATCCACGGTCCTGTCCACAAAATCACTGTGGAGGAAACTTCCGCGGCTCTGAGGATGATGAGACCGGGCAAGGCGACTGGTCCAGATGACTTGCCAGCTGACTTATGGAACTCGAAGTTCTGGTATTCTGCTGAGTGGTTGGCCAAGTTTTTCAACCAGGTTGTAGCGGAGAAGAACGTGCATGATGTTTGGCAGGAAAGTACGACGATCCCGATTTGGAAGAAGAAGGGCAGCCCTGCAGACTGCTCCAATAACCGCTGATCACATTCAGACCTGAAGAATGCCTTCTTCAGGTCTGAATGGGATCAGCAGAACGCTGGACGAAGGACAGCCATGCGTACAGGCAGGATTTCGGAAAGGATTCGGTTACATGCACACCACTACGAAGCTCATCGAAGTATCTCGAGAGTACAAGCTGCCGCTGTGCCTACGTTCATTGATCTGAAGAAAACATTCGACTCCGACTCTGTCGAAACTGAAGCGGTTGTCGAAGCCCGACTCACTCAGGGCGTTCCCACTAAGTACATCAGAGTCCTTCGAGAGCTGTACAGTGGATTCACGACCAAGATCTCATCATTCTATTATACAACGATGTCGTCATCGACGTGAAGAGAGGAGTTCGGCAAGCGGATACCATATCCCCGAAACTCTTCAGCGCCGCCCTCGAAAACCTAGCACGAACTAGAATGAGAGGAGATCGGAGCGAAGGTCGACGGCCGGCAACTGCACCACCTTCGTTTCGCTGATGACATCGTGCTCATTACACCAAGCATCAGCCGGACGGAGCAAATGCTGGCTGTCTTCGATCGTGTATGTGGAACGTTGGACTGCAGCTGAATCATACGAAGGCGATGTCTATGAGGAACAAACATGTTTCTGATGCCTCATTCTCTTTCATCGGAACGGACATCTCCGAGTGCTCCAGGTACGTGTATCTGAGACGCGAAGTCAATGTGGCCAACAACATAGCGACAGAGCTGTGCTGGAGGAAAAGAGCGGCTTGTGGAGCTTTCAAGAGCGTCGAGGAAGTCGCGAAGAAGGCGAAGAACGTCCGACTCGTGCCCACCTATTAGACTTCACTGTTCTTGCTGCCCTAACGTACGCCTCAGAGACCTGGGCTATACGAAAGCAGGATGAACACGCGATCAGCGTCGCGCAGCGTGGAATCGAGAGGACGATGCTCGGAGTGACACGACTCACGCAAGTGAGAGAAGGCCTCCGGTGTTCCGAGCTTCGTCGACGTTCGAAGGTCAGAGGTGAATAGGTTAAGTCGTCGAAAAATAGGTGGGCCGGCCACGTGATGCGCTTCGCAGATACCTGCTAGACGGGACTGGATTCTGAGGGATGTCAAGAGAACACCAGGACGCTCACCAACGCATTGGTGAAAGCCCTCACGAACGACGTGATGCTGTTAAATTTCCTCGGGCGAAGAGAAACTATTGAAGCACTCTGGCACGCGACACGACGAATAGACCTGGCTGGTACCCACTCGACCTACTCAGCGGGACGACAGGCCACATGTGATACAGGTGGTAACTGATTAATCCAAACTCGGTTACTCATAAGCTTTTCTTGAAGTCACATCACAGGTGTTGATTAACTTTCAAAAAATATTATTAGAACCTTTAATGGAACTTCACTGTAGACTTGATGTGCTGATGAGAATTTTAGAACTGGCTCACAAGAAACATTATTGAAGATGGATACCTGAAGCAGCAGTCGTTTTTTAGCTCGTTCTCACCAAAGTGCATTGAACGGATAGCGTACTCTTCTGTATCTTATTTTAAGTGAACCACATGCTGTTCTCAACTATATCGAAACAGCTGCGATTCAACATCCTATTAGACTCTTGCGAACACTTGCCAAAGTCACTGCGTACCAACTGGGATATCGCTATGCGCGCTTCTTTGCTGACAGTCTCAATCTGCGCAGTTTATGAGATCAGTTTTGAGCGAAAGCGTGACCAATGCCTTTACAATGTAATATAAAGAACGGCGTTACTTTATCCCTTTCGGGAGGTGCCGAAGGAATATCGGTGGAGGCCATTTGAATGCGTATTCGGCCTACAATGACTTGCGTTGGTCAGTCGACTTGTCTGGGAAGGTCAGCGCTCTATCCTTCCCAGACAAGTCTAGTACCAATTCACCGACCCCGGAGAGATGGAAGGCTTGGTTGGACTGGATAGGAAACCCGAACCAGGACCCTGGTATCGGGAGCAGGCGACAGCCGACGCATCCTCCGACTGCGCTGCGCGCGCCCGACCAGTGCCTAACTCACGTTATAAAGAATGAAGTTTATAAATGGAATTCTGAGGTGCGTTTTTGGGGTCTGGTGCTGTAACGAGCTTTTTGAATCTTCTGGGATTACTTTCCTCCCACTAATACATTTTCTACAGAAGTGCTTTGTTAACATACAAAGAATTCTTTCAGCAGATGCCACTGAGACCCATTTGATCTTAGCGTAATGCTACACTGCATCAAATAGCTCTCTAATTTTGATCAGAATAAAGTCTAAGTCTAGAAGTCTATCCTCTAACTTTGTCCTAGCCATATTAATCGGAATTCATGTAGAGTAGAGCCATAACTCTGCTCAGTGCAGGACTCTTTCCTGAGGTATACAAACTTCTGTCTAGATACACCACTTCTGCCACTCTGACCTCTCGCTGGGATAGCCTCCTGATCGGACACGAAACGAGTGGCATGATTGTGGTAGTGGAATGCGCTTCGATCCCTCTCGTTTCAGACAGATTGCTCATCCGTTAGTACGGCAGGCCTTGTCGTCCATAGAGACCTCATCCACGAGATGACAACGATCGAAGAAGCACGATTCATTCAAGTAGGAGAAGGCCTCCGGAGTTCCGAGCTTCGTCCACGTTCGAGGATTTGCTTGAGCCAACAAACATATCGAAGGTCGGATGGGCCAGCCAGATAATCTGGGTCGCCAGCATTTGCTAACCGAAAACGTGTATTGGCTGGATTCCACTAAACGTCAAAGGAGCACCATGAGCCCAACAACGTGTTGATTGGACATTTTCGTGATAGCCTCCGTCAAAGGTAGATGATTCGTTAGGGGTATTGCTGCGGCTCCAAAAAGGATGAAGGCGGTGCCACGTGAACCGGCTCTAAAAATTTGTTATGCTCTTTCACTTGCTCATCGGAAAAAATTCTCGGCTTGAAATTCTTGTAGCAGCACCAGCGTATCCAGGTCAAGTCTGCAACATGCTACAGAGACATATAGACGATTTTTTCAGAAGATGACCACAACTGGTTGCAACCATTACTTACTTTGATACTTTGATGGTCCTTTGTCGGCTGGAGGTCTTCTCAGCGGGGACCACAACTCTTCCAGACCGCTCGATCTCTGGCTGCTTGCATCCAGTGAGGCAGACTCCGCTCTCTGAAAGATCTTGAGAATGAGTCTGCCCATCGCGTTGGCGGTCGCCCCAGTGGTCTCTTATGGTCTCTCGGGAGCCATTCTGTGACAGGGAGACTCCATCTGTCGTCCTTTCGTCGAAGCAGGTGTCCGGCCCAGCGATATTTGGACTTCTTCATGTACTGCAGCGGGTCTGCTGATTGCGACTTCTCCCGTAGCTCCGAGCTTCGTAGGCCTTCTTGCCATTGCTGACGAAGGCTTGTCCTTAGAAGACATCTCTCCAGTGCACGATGCGTAGTTTGCATCGCTCTGGCGATTGTCTTGTTGTCGGGCCAGGTTTCCGTCGCGTAACACATCGCAGGCAGTACAGAGGCGTTGAATATCGAGGCCCTGAGGCCGGGATCCTTGACCTGATCGGTGACTTCGCGAATCGAACTGAAGGCTGCCCATGCTGCGCGTCTCCTGCGGGCGATTTCAGGAGCGAGGTCGTTATCCATGTTCAGCTCTCTTCCCAGATAGACGTAGGAGTCGACCTGTTGCAGAGCGACTCCATTTAACCTTACAAGTCCCGTGTCACACCACTGGTTGACCATAAATTACGTTTTGGACATATTCATGTCCAATCCAATCTTTATACCTGCCACATTGAGCTCGTTCAGCATTTCCTCGGCTTCTGCCGTGCTGGTAGAGATCAGAACAATATCGTCGGCGAAGCGAAGGTTGCTGATCCGTTTACCGTCGACAAGGTAGCCTTTATCGTCCCAGTTCAAGTCTTTCATGGCATCCTGACGTGCCGCTGTGAATAGCTTGGGAGAGATCGTGTCTCCCTGCCGTACTCCTTTCCCGATAGGAATCTTAAGCTTTCGTTCGAACAGCTGGATGGTAGTCGATGTGTTCGAGAAGCATTCGTCGAGAAGTCGGATGTAGGGCGATGGTATACCAGCGTTCACAAGGGCGTTCAGAATGGCGTTGATTTCCACAGAGTCGAACGCTTTCCGGTAATCCACGAAGACAAGGACAAGTGGGAGGTGGTATTCGCGGCTCCTCTCGATGAGCTGTGAGACAGTCTGAATATGGTCCATGCAGGAGAAATCCTTGCGAGACCCTGCTTGCTCCACTGGCTGATATTCATCCAAGCAACGCTCCATGCGGTTAAGCAGTATCTTGGTGAAGATCTTGTACACAACCGAGAGAAGACTGATGGGTCGATAGTTGTTGATATCCTCCTGCTGACCTTTTTTGAAGATTAAAACTGTTTTCGACTCCTTCCATGAGTCCGGAATCCTACCAAGTCGAAGGTAGTGGTTGAAGTGCTTGGCAAGAAGTGAGCAGACGGCACTGCCACCCGCACGAAGGAGATCAGCAGAAATGCCGTCCGGTCCGGGAGCAGTGCCCAGCTTCATCCTTCTGATGGCATGAGCAACTTCTGATTCCAGAATGGGAGGTACTTCCTCAGCTGGTGGCATCAAGCATTTCGGGACAGTGATGGAAGAACGGAACAGATCTGTGTAGAATTCCTGAACGATGGCCTCCATCGCTCTTCGAAACGTTTGCGTTGTTCCATCCTTATCCATAAGGGCTGACATTATTGCCTTCTGATCGCAGAGATCTCGTTTGCAGCGCTTTATGCTTGAACCTTTCCCAGCCGCTTCTAACAGCTTCAATCTTCTGTAGGCTTGAATGGACTCCTTCACTGCAATTCGACAGGCCTTCGAGATGGTGACTTTTTCCAGATGGGAAGCATTAGGATCCAGTTTAACAGCTCTTCTTTGCTCCAAGAGTTTAATCGCATGTGCGTTGAGTCTTGAAGCAGACGGCGATGTGGCTTCGCAAGAGCTGCTAGCACATTTCAACAGTCCTTTGGAGAGAAGATCGTAGTCTTCCGATGGATCTTCAAGAAGATTCCAATCATACGACTTTATCGCATATTCCAACTCCTCAGACTTGAATGTGGGGATCCTCACCGGTGCCGGTTTATGGGTGTCCCGCTTGAACATCCTCTTTTTGAGAGTCAGCTTCGCACGAACAAGACGGTGATCCGAGCCGGTATCAAATGAAGGCAGCTCGGAGACGTCGAACAGACTCCAGCGTCTGTTCGTAAGAACATGGTCGATCTCCGAACGTGTTTCTCCATTTGGGCTTTCCCAGGTCCATCGTCGGTTTGAAGGCATCTTAAACATAGAATTTCCATGGTAGAGACGGCACGCGGATAGGAAGTCTATCAGGCGCTCTCCGTTTTCGTTCCCTGAGGAAGTTCCATGTGGTCCCAGCCTCCATTCGTCGTGATCATTCGTACCGACGATAGCGTTGAAGTCACCAACGACAACTTTGTAGTAGCTCTTCTCGTCGTTGACAGTCCTTTCGAACAGCTTGTAGAATTCCTCCTTTTCTTCATCTGTGGCTGCAGATGTTGGAGCATGTCCATTTATGATGGAGATGGTTCCTTGATCTTTGGTTTCCAGACGAAGAACAGCTACTCGCGGACTGATGATCTTGTAAGAGTCTACTAGGTGGTGCACTGTCGAACTGACGAGAAATCCAACTCCGCCAATATTCTTTCTGTCCACCTTTGCTCCGATAATGAGAAGCTCGTTGTGGTCGGTCCTCCTTATGGTTTCCGTTCTGCCTTTCGTTTCCTGCAGGGCGATAACGTCGTATTTGATGTTTCGGCTTCTATAAAGCAGTGTCCGAAGATCCTGCTCAGATGCGATCGAACGACAGTTATAAGTGCAGGCGAATAGGCAGTTTCCGTGTCGTGGTGGGAGGGAGTTTCCGGTAGTCCGATTCCAATGACGTCCTGATAGTTTAACTCCGAGATTAGATGGCCCCTCGCCGGAGGTGGATGCAACCGACGTCGTAGAAGTCCACCTCCGGCGCGCGGAGGACTGGGGCGCGGGTTTAGTTGTTTGAGCCGTACCGGTGGTCTGGTTACTCACATGTTCCAGGCCAGGGATACAGGAGAGCCGCCCATACACGACAAGCATCGCGTACTGCGTGACCGTTTGTGCCGTTAGCCATCACAAAGTGATGTTCACCCCTTCACCGCGGTGAGGTGGCACATGAAGGGGGTTGCAACCATTATCGTTGTAAACTGATCACTGTGCCCTTCAGAGTGATTCGCAATCATGTCGTGCAAAGTTTGTTGCTTCCTGAACGGTCCATGCGCCCACAAGATAAGCATCCCATTATCCGGAAGGCTCCTATGTACTTTTTCTTGGCATTCGCTTCTTTCTTCAATTGCATCCTTCTGCAACTTGCCCGCAGTCGTTTCGCTCACCTGCATTTGCTGGCTCAAGTGCCGTGAGAGCTCTTCCGTGGGTTCTACAATCCTTTATAGCAGTGCACTTGATCCATCTCCTGTTCGTTCTTCAACTTTGGAGATCTGTGTTAACCAAATAAAAAACTAGAAAGTGAAATAATTTTTTAAATGTGCGAAATATGTACATATAACCATCTTTGGAATATAGACATAGATTACTGGATTTCTATAGGCGTGCACACCGATCATAGAAAGGATGCGCTATCATCCTTTACCCTTATTATAAGCATAATTCACAGCTAAGCTTGCATTCACTTGAATGATTCTTTAACACATATTATCTATGACTGATGGTTCGCAGAGCTTCATCTTGACGATTCAGTGCTTGTGCTAGTTTATTGCACAATATATGGTCAAGATCTAATAAATAATTTGCGTGTGAGCGGAACAGCGACCCGATTTGATAAGGGATTCTGAGATATTGAAAGCAGTTTCGTAGCGCCAAGGTTGGATCTTCTAATTGCTACGCTGCAGTAGCGTGCCCGAAGATTGACTTCAAGACATTTGCTTCAATGCGTTTGAATGGCGGATACATCACCTTCCGTCAGGTAAGGTGCGATCTGGACATTCAACACGCCAGACGCCAGCTTTCGCTCACTTACAGTGTGCTATGTTCTCGGCATACAACTCCAGCAGCAGCGCTGTAGGCTGCAGTTCCCCACTACCGTTGCGCGTTTCCATGTCCATGAAGTTCTATCCTTAAACTCGTTTTGGAATATTAATAAAATTTGAGTGAATATGAAATGATCAATAGGCGATGAAGTTGACTGCAGCTGTTGAACAATATTGGTATCGATCTTTATTCTGGCTAACGTTTCGGCGATGTCGCCTTTGTCAGAACCTTTACGGTGGAGGTCGAGATGATCCATCAGGTACTCTTAGCTGGAGGTGGGCTCAAGGATTAGGATCAAGAGGGCTTATTCAGTTCATCCTAGTCATGAATTCCGTGCTGAAGAGTAGTCAAGCTATCAGCTCATTCTTACTCTAAATGATTGTAGTGATTTACTAACTATGTATGTTTCGAAGCCGAGCACCTGTTGGCGCAGTCGGAGGAGCATCCAGCTGTAACGTATTCCTCGTATCTGGAGGACTCTTGATTAGAGTCTCGCCTAGACCAGCAAAGCATTTCGTCTCTTTCTGGCCAGCTAATTGACACAAGACTTGTCTGGGAGGGATAATACGCTGCCGTGCTCATCGAGTGACAGGTGCGGGTCATCATCGTAAGGCCAAATACACAAAGTCCTCCATGAAATCATACAAGTGCGGTTGGTCGGATTTCAGTTCCTGTGGAAGCATCATACAGAGGTAACGTAATGTAGCAAGTGCTCGCCTACGCATGACCGAAATATGGCCGGACTCCTGGGTGCTATCCTTTCTTCAAAGTTGCTCGAGAGTGACTTCCGCATACTGGAACTCACACCATAGGTATACTGAATACCAATGGCTGCACTTCTATTCCCTAGGTCAAAAATTTTTTGTCAACCCTAGCTAAACACTTCGATATTATATTTTGTTTCGCCATACCGGCACTTTCTTTTTACTTCAATATTTTTCAGGCCTTTGCACTGGCTCTTCTGAAAGATCTGCAGAGATAATTTCGTTAATCCAAATGCAGTTCATAGCTTTGTCCAAAACGCTCGCAAGAATTTGTTGGTGTTAGTTGTTTTAAAGCCGATTACTGTTTTTTTTTATTGTCTCTCTTTTTTATGTTTTTCAATGGCACTCTGGGTGCAATGATGAATGAATGAATGAAATCAGTGGCTCCGAATTAGAGTTCGGGGCATTCCAGACAAAGGGTTTGGTATCTATGTTTCCATTTACTGTAAAGGGAAAAACCGTCATTCGGAAAATATCTTTCTTTCTAAGAGTGAAACTCGAAATAGCAACATATTTGTTGACAAAGTATCCTGCATTGAGCCCTTCTTCAGGTCTAAAAGAATTATGATGCTTATACAAACAACAACAATCGACGCATTACGAACTTGTGCTCCACCGACGAGAATGGGACAAAGAGTTGCAGAGGTGCGATTTAGCCAGAGATGAAGTGCCAAGGTCTCTAGGTTATTTTTATAGATCCGTGAGCAGTGACCGGTCCACCGCCTCTCAATGTCGCTATCATCCTCAGCAGCCACGACGCGTAACCTTAAGACTGATAAGGCTCATTGTATACTTTATTTCTTCCTTGTTCTTAGTGGGTAGTTATCAACGTTTAATCTCCAGCGCTTCCTTGATCTTACCCTCTACTGTATCCATCAGATTTTTGTGAAGGATCGAGACCCGTAGTGGCGGCAGTGGATCCCGTGCGTGTGTGAGGGTGCTGCACCTAGAGGATGGATTATCTGAATAGCTTTGAGATCCACGCAGTGCTCTTAAAGCTCGTCCATTCTCTTGCCAAGCGGTCTCGCTGTTTCCCCTATGTCAAATTCTTTACATGTCATACTTTGTCATACGGACGTCGTAAAGATAGATGGAAGTGGTCGAAATACGGAGCTTCCCATAAGCCTCGTATTTGACCACCTCCTGTTCAGTGGGAAAGATTAGGTCGATCAATCTGTAAAGGGGACAATCAGAGTTGCCTCATGAGGTGTGTGGAGTACAAAGTGGACTGTATGACATGTGAAACATTTACATAGAGAAAACAGCGAGACCACTTAGAGAATGGACGAGCATTTAAGAGCACTGCGTAGCCTTCAAAGCTATTTAGGCAATCCATTCTCAAGGAACCGCACCTTCAGACACGCACGGGATCCACTGCCGCCACTAAGGGTCTCGATCCTTCACAAAAATCTGATGGATACAGTAGAGAGGAAGATCAAGGAAGCGCTGGAGATTAAACGTTGACAACTACCCACTAACAACAAGGAAGAAATAAAATATGCAATGAGCCTTATCAGAATATGAGGTTAGGCGGCGTGGCTGCTGAGGATGATGGAGACACTGAGAGGCGATGGACCGGTCACTGCTCACAGGTCTAACCTAGAGATTATGGAACTTTATCTCTCGGGCGCGTGTAGCGCAGTCGGCGGAGGCGCGACTGTCGCGTGCACCCGATACCAGGTTCCTGCTTCGGATTTCCCGCCCAGGCCAACCAAGCCTTCCATCCCTCCGGGGTCGGTGAATTGGTACCAGACTTGTCTGGGAAGGATAAAGCGCTGACTTGTTCATCGGCTGGCCACCGCAAGTCATTGTATGGCCATATACGCATTCATGTCGCCTCCACGATATCCCGTAGAAGTAGAATGCGCTGGCGCATCCCAAAAGGGATTGAGTAACGCCGTCCTTTATCCTTTATCCTTATCTCTGGCCAAATCGCAGCACTGCCCCCTTCTTGTCGGTGGAACCCAGGTCTGTAATGCGTCTTTGCTGTTGTTTGTATAAGCGCCATAGTTCTTTTAGACCTGAAAAAGGGCTTAAGGCTTTTGAATTGAAACGTTATCAATAAAAATTATGCTATTTTAAGATTCAGGCGTAAGAAGAAGGATATGTAAATATGAAGTTCAGGGAAACAACGATATCAAGAAAGCATTCAGAAAATATTGAAGAATGCATTGGAGCTTTACTTCAGATGGCCGTAGTCGATCGTCCCACGCATTAGGATCAGAAGCTCCGAAGAGTGATAAGTTAGTGTTCTTGGCGGTGTGCATCACTAGACGTGGAGACCGAAGTTGAATCCGAGAGCAAGTTCCAATGAGTACGATGTCGCACGTCACCAATCTGGTGATTCTTCTGCTTTATAAGCACCGTTTCGTTTTGACGAATAGCGTGGGTCATTCTAAGAGCGTGAGAGCGAAACCGTCAAATCTTAAGGGAACCTCTCGCACGTTCCCGGTATTTAGAGAGAAACGAGAAAGCGTGGGAAATTTTTCAGAAAAGTTTCTCATGCTCACGATGAGTAGTAGAAAATGAAAATGATCCAGTGACGCGACGGCCGCCCGATTGCATACTATGTACAATGAACCCTTCATGAGAAATTGAGTGTTTTTTAGGTGGGAACCAAGTACAAACGGTCGTGGACATCGTAGAAATCTTCTATTAGTCGACCTTGCTTAGATATGAGTTGCGTTTTCCGTTTTATACTTCAGTGGAACGCGTGGTAAGGCCGTCGGAGGCACCGGCTGCCGCTGTCATCCGAGTGTAGATTCTTGCTTTGGATTTTTAGCTCGAGCCAGTCGAACCTTCCCTCACTTCGGAGTCGACCAGCGGCTGACCACTTCAAGTTTTGGTGTGCCAAATACTCATTCAAACCACCTCAACGACATACAGTAGAAGCAGAATACAATGCGCATCCCAGGGGATTAGTTAAAGCCGATCTTTATCCTTTTTCTTTCATTAACTCGTACTCTCATGTTTCCGATAAAAATATTTCTGGTTCAGGTTCGTTTTTACTTTCCATTGTTCCTAGTCATAGGGGCAAGCGTCTCGAACTGGTGTCATTGCACCGCATTCATCAACCGTCGACCAAGCTGATGGTTTTCTAAGAGCCATTTTCAGTCTTATTCCTTCATTCCTCATATGACGTATGGCGGCGCTCATGAACTTCAAGAATTTGGCATCTCCATTCTGGAAGACTACCTTTAAGTCGACGTTGTTGCGTATATAATGGTGGAATCTTAGTCGTGAATTCGTTGAATTACTTTTGAAGTAATCTTATGTGCTGAGTAGCAGCCCTTTGTGCGACTATGGCTTTGGCGATCACTTCAGTCTCAACAAGGTCGAATGCCTTTTATAGGGGCCTGTGGATGATTGTGCTGAACCTGTACCAAAATTCTGCTTGCTGCTATGGTTGTAATTCGCCTAGCGTTCCGCCAAGCTGGTTAGGACGACTCGAGTGAACAACATCTACATAGAGCACGGAGAGCATGCGAATTGGGATGCCAACTGCCTTTTCCACTCGGGAAAGGCAAATGTGTTTTTCTACGGAACCTCATCCTATTTTTTGTGACATATTTTCCTTTTATCTTTGAATGGAAGAATAATGTAAACAAATCATTAGGTGGCGAAACTGATGAAAATTCAATGCCGGTAGCAAACGGGGCGATATTGGTCGGGCGCTACTCGCTGTTTGCACGGACTCTTCTCACATTATTAATTTTGGATGAGTGGATCTACCCACTCAGCGTCTACGTGATATGGTGAGCATGCTTACGCGCTTTGCCTGTGCTATGGTGAGCATCTGATCTCTCAAATCGCTGCCTTTTTTCATCCACACCAAACTACAATCGGAGTTTCTTGAATTCCTCCGAGCGGGCAGTTGAAGCACAATAACGGGCAAATACACCAGTTGTGTGGCACTTACATTACTAGCAGAAATGGAGTCGAATGACCACATAAAGTGGAGAACTCGCTGTTGCTTAGCAAGCCTCACTATTCATAGGTTATTGTCCCGAAGTCATTCATCTTGTTCTCGTAGTAAAATCTGTTACCATTCATGGTTATCAGTTCACTACCACGTTCGGAGTCCATCACTGAACGTAGAAGTTCACTCCAGCGTTTAGCACGCTTCTACCAAGCTTCGAAAAACTCCTTCTATCCGCCAAATGTAGCACGCTTAAAACCCTGTCCAACATTGTCGACGAGTAACCGAAGCTTGAAACGTTAGTTTATATCTTCGGAAATTTTTATAATCTTTCCCCGTTCGGTATACGCCTCGCATTCTACTTACACAAGATGTCGTGGAAAGTTAAATTCGGATTTCTATGACTATTCAATTCTATGACCTCGCATTAACGACAGACACGTGTGTTTTTTATCCTTTACATGCAGGTTTAATAGCAATTAATCAAACTTCAGAGGAATGGGGAAGGGTTTAGAAGACAGCCGAACCATACTTAAATTTGCCCACTGAAAGAGATGAATCTACCGAGGTGAATTTCAAAAAAAATTGTCGCTGCTCAAAATCCACCTGATGCTAATTGTAGGCATTGTCGCGTCATGGTGATCCGTTTCATGCCAAATTGGCCTATAAAGATTCCATCTGCAGCATTCCTTACCTCCTCAAGTGGCAATTTCTTCAATTTTTTCTGTTTATTTGCAACCATCCCGCTTTATTTAAAAAGCTAAGTTCTGCTGGTTCTACATAGTTCTAAATAGCAATCAAAACGAGATAGTCAATTGTCGTAGAGAATGGATTTTTTTTGTTAAGCGCACAATATGCCCCAGAAACAGATCGCTTTTGCTGCTCAAAGGAAGAGACGAACAGACTTGAAGCCTACGAGGTTGTTAATGCTCGATCAACTCATACGGCACCCACTTACCGAGTTTTTTACCTTTAAATTCCGTGCTATAGTGGCGTGACCAACCTCTTCAGCAATTCCTCTTGTGGATGCTCTTTGGTTCGCACCTACCATTGGCATTTAACTCACCACTGTCAATCTCCATTAGACGACCGCGTCCCTCCCGACATTCGAGACTAAAGTCTCCTGCTAGGAATTTCTTGAACCATCTTCGCGCGCTATATTCAGATGTGATGTCCTCACTCCACGCGTTGGTGACACTTCGGACCACTTCCACTGCACTATGGCTGAGTTTGAACTCCTGAAGCAAATCGACGCCAAGTTTCTGCTTTGACAGCATCTTCGCAAAAGGTCCAAAATCGCTGTAGAAACGGCGGTATAGAAACGACAACGATTTTTTGAGGGGGAGGGTCGGTGAATGCGCTTTCTAGGTATGTAAGTGTAAGTAATGGTGGTTTCCAAAAATACTGGAAAATACAAGATAATGTTGCCGGTAAAATGATAAACTATTGCACATGCCGTCCATCACCCACAGAAAACCTGAATCGTAACGAGGCGGACCGTTATAGCCTTGCAAACCAATCAAGGAAATTTTTCGACCTAATTCTACCCTACTAGCATCGCTAATGAAGTGAACAACAAGTAAACAACTCGAATTCACAACAAGGCCGAACCATAGCGGATTTCTGCCTTGTCTATAATTATCTGCACCAGTTTGTCATATCTAATAACGTGTTCCAACCGCACAGAAAAGTTATTTCTAGTGTTGTGCACGTCGAGCTGAAGCCACAATGGATGACGTTCCCATTCTTCCACTCTTTGTGAGCATGCACTGAGCTCTCCCTTAAATAATTGAGCAAGGCGCATGTTGCTTCTTCCGCCAACGCAAAGGTTCTTCTTCCCTCAGGGAATAGGTAAGAGGCGCGCGCCATTATTTTCTGATGAGGAGGCTAATCATCCCCCTAACTTGTTTTTATTTTATTTTTGCTGAAGTATGTACGGTTTTATTGCCTTCTCTTTCAGTGCGTTTTGATGCACATTTAATTAATAGTAAGGACGCTGTTTATATGCACATAATTCTACTCTAGTCGTGCAGAATTTGTTAATATTATTGAGTCGGACCATTGTTTAGCTATTTGACTGCTCTGAATGTTTATACGTTTGTAGAGGTGTTACATTCAACGATCTGACAATAGGCAATAGTATGCCGCGAAGCACTCAAAGTGTTTTCTTCGCATCATGACAATTTTATCAACAACAAAAAAACTTTTTCAATTTTACGAAAACTTTTTGCACCATCCATCAATCAGCATGCCGTTGTTGTGCAGAAGTAGGCAGTGATCTAACCAGGGAATGGCGTCAGCTTCCCATGGAACTTCGGATTGAGACCTATATCACGTGAAAGAGCTCGAGACGCTGATCACAGATATGTAGACCAAATTTGTTAAATGGATCTCCGAAGCGAGTTATGGCCGGCGGAAGCCGCGATGTCTTCCATGTCTTCCATGCACTCAGCCAGCGTTGGGCGCAGTATTGCGCGGTAATCAGCAGCTCGGCTATCAGCCCCGTCAGCAGCGGTGGCGGCGCTAAGGTGGAGTGCTCGCTCCAAAGGATAGGATTCATTGGTTCGGCTCTCTCCGTTGACGGCTTTTTTGCATTTTGTGACCTATCTTCGACGAGGACCTATAATCTCACTTTTAGCACATCTTTGAGCGCACGGCTTATGGCGACTTGCATTTACGTCTATTTGAAGACGGAAACGTGTTTCAAGTAAAATGTTGTATTTATGACGTGAAGCAAGTCAGAAATTCAAATCAAAACAAAATAAAAAGTAAAAATAAAATCGAAAATCAACAAAACTTAATAAACATAATAAATAAAAAGTAAAGGCACTAGTTAAAAGTTCCGACTCCACCGACACGACTTCGGTCGAAAAAATTTTTTTTCGCTGTCGGAAATGCATAAACGTAAACGTAAACGTAAATGCAAGTCGCCATAAGCCGTGCGCTCAAAAATGTGCTAAAAATGAGATTATAGGTCCTCGTCGAAGATAGGTCACAAAATGCAAAAAGGCCGTCAACGGAGGGAGCCGAACCAATGAATCCTATCCTTTGGAGGGAGCACTCTACCACTGCGCCGCCGCCGCTGCTGACGGCGCTCATAGCCGAGCCGCTGATTACCGCGCAATGCTGCGCCCAGTGATTGAGCGTGCCTAACACATGGAAGACATCGCTGCTTCCGCCGGCCATAACTCGCTTAGGAGATCCATTTAGCAAATTTGGTCTACATATCTGTGATCAGCGTCTCGAGCTCTTTCACGCGATATAGGTCTCAATCCGAAGTTCCATGGGAAGCTGACGGCATTCCCTGGTAAGAACCAGTACCGAAATTAAAGGTCTTAAATGCGTGGACTAGATCCACTACAGCGCAAGCCATATTTTTTGGTCTTTGGGCGAAAAAAGTTCAAAAAGCGTATTTAAGGCCGCTTTTGATAGCGCTCTTCAGACAGCATGCTTTGAAAAATAAATTCGATATTTGGAATCAGCATCGAAAGATCTATACGATGAAGAAAGCAACGCCCAGAAAATATTTAAAATGTTGATTCGATGACCTACATATTAGACGGAGCGGCGGATCCCTCCCTCGCGGAAAATGATTAAACTCAAAAGCCACAATAAAAATGTATAATATAAGAATAAAGCTCATCGAGTCAACATTGTAATCTCATTGGCTAAGCGACTTCCTCTTTACCGGGCAGATTATTCGGTGCTGTTCTTAAATATCGGATTTATTCCTCGAAGCGCGTAATTTTAAGAGCACCACCGAAAAGCTGCACAAAAAGAGTTTTTTCACGGCCAAAGGACAAAAGATAGGGCGGTATTGCACTGCCACCGAACCTCGCATGATTATACCACTGGCAGGAACGGACCAGGGCAGTTGAATTTTCGAAAAAATACAAGTTGTAAAATTGCTTCTTTTGTTAATTTTAGGCTTTTCCTTGCCATGTCGATTTGCTCCACACATAATTTGCCTAAAATAGTTCCATTTGCAACATTCCTTGTAGTCCGAACTATCGATTTCTTCCCAATTTGCGGCATATTTACTACCGCACCATTTTCGCTCAAGAAGCAGTTTAGCTGAATCCTTCCTTTCCATCAAGTCAATTTAGAAGTTGGAGAGCCTTTCTAGGAGACTCGCAATCTCGCCCACAGGTTGGAAAGCTAGGAAATTATGTTCAATAACCTACCCGTTAAGTACGGACAAACTCAATTATATAGCGGCAGATTGACTATGTAGATAGATAAGCAGTTTTTTAAAATTAATTGCATAGACAGGCTTATCATTCAAAGCGCATCACATTTCCCTTTAAAATGGAATTTGTGCCACATCTGAAAAACATTTTATCAACGCGACTATCATCATTTCCTTTTTTCATTTTTTCTCTACATCTATGCTTTTTTGAATTTTCTTGCTCCCCTAAAAACGTGCCCGTGCAGGTCTAAAGGATGGACGAGGCAGTATTTTATTCACAAGCTTCGCCCCAGCTGCAGAAAATCCACCATTCGGTCTGAACTACAGTGTAACCATAACGGTGCCTCAGGTTTTCTTTTGAAAGTTTGCTAAAAATTTTCTGGGTGATATAAAGTAGGAGAAGGATGGGACAACTTGCATCACAGTTCCGTTTGCCTAGGATTCGAACACAAACCTTAGTTCTTTTTTTCTCATTATATGTCAAATCTGTAACTCCATCCACAAGCTCAAAAATCTCTTCTGATTACGCCGCTACGATCGATCTAGTACTAACTTTAATTTTAGAGTAGTAGTAAGCAGTATGGGGCGCGTGTAGCGCAGTCGGAGGAATTGCCGTCTGTCGCATGCATCTGACACCAGGTTCGCGGTTCGAATTTCCCGCCCAGGCCAACCAAGGCTTACGTTTCTCCGGGATCGCTGAATTGGTACCGGACTTGGTACCAGACACTGTATAGACCAAGTACGCATTTAAGTCGCCTCCACGACATTCCGTGGAAGTAGAGTGTGTGGCGCATCCCAAAAAGGGTTGAGTAACGCCGTCCTTTCTCTTGTATCCTTTAGTAAGCCGTATGCGGATATTCCAAAACAGCAAGAAAATGTTGAATCTGTCGTTTTGGTCCTTATATAATGATTATCTTTCAGAACTATTGAACTATGGCCAGAATGTTAGGTAAATCGTGATACACAACCGCGTCTTATCTTCTAAAGGTATCAAAAGATCGGAAAATAACCTGGCTAACCAATTTTTGTACTTTACTCAGGGCCCGTTTTCGAGGTCGGCATTCCGAAAATGAGTACAAGTAACCAAAACTGTTACAAGAAATAACCGTTTGAAAAATAGGTCGTAACAAACAGATTTTTCTGTTGTGAAACCTCATTTACATCAGTGGTATTTACACTAGCAATCATATAAAAACAAGTACCTACTGAACAGGAGCGCGGCGCGATTTCAACGTCCAACAGAATATACGATTTCCTCTTTCCCACGCTTTAGAAAGCACCGTAGAACGTGATGCATCTTAAACAATAAGGATTTTATGCTCGTTCAAACAATTGGTCACATTTTTTGGGACACACTGCGGCATGAGTTTTCCGCAAACCCAACAGGCAATTTTTGAGGGAGATCTTGTAGGGTTTTATCGCCTACGACTCCTACACTTTCCATCCTTTTTACTTTGTTAAACTGCTGTTAAGGGCGCGTGTGGCGCAGTCGGCGGAGGCGCGACTGTCGCGTGCACCCGATACCAGGTTCCTGGTTCGGATTTCCCGCCCAGGCCAACCAAGCCCTCCATCCCTCCGGGGTCGGTGAATTGGTACCAGACTTGTCTGGGAAGGATGAAGCGCTGACTTGTTCATCGGCTGGCCACCGCAAGTCATTGTATGGCCAAATACGCATTCAACACGCCTCCACGACATCCCGTAGAAGTAGAATGCGCTGGCGCATCCCAGAGGGGATTGAGTAACGCCGTCCTTTATCCTTTATTTTAAACTGCTGTTCGGCTGTTCTTTGACGTCGTTGACTCTGTTGTTGTGACACTAATCAATAATCGATTGCCGCCCGCTAAAATCGAAATCGCTCGAATTGATATTAATATTGTGCTTATTTGGCCATTCTTTCAGGAAACCAGTATGCGCTTCTACCACCTGTTTCTGTTGTGTGGTCTCATTCTCTGTCATTCTCTGGTGAGCGCACAATTCGGATGGCGATGTGGCTATGTTGGCGGTTGGTGTGGCAGTGAAAAGTGGAGAGGAAGAGAATCGTCTGGCGGTTAGTTTCTGTAGCCATCAGACGGTAGAAATTAGATGGTGGATCCCGTTTGAAACATTTTGGTGAAAGCTATCTGCATGAAAAAACATCTGCATTCCAGGGTTTCGATCAAAAGCACTCTTGATGGCGGCGTTGGCGAGATCAGTTGGAGAAAACTTGGCTGAGTGATATCGGGTGAGGCTTTTAGGCTACACTGCTGAAACATTTGCTATGCTGTTATGTGGTAGCGAGGTAGCGTAGAAGTGCAGCTTGTATGTCTTGCTCGAAATCTAGCTACGAATCCCATTGAAATGTGACTATTGGAACTAGCAAACCCATTTTCAGGTCAACACTGGGATGATGCGTCGACTCTCGCATGAAATCCACAGACAACCTGAAATATTTTTGAACTTGTGTGGTTTATTTTTCGTTGCTTTTTGCGGTCATTCCGTTCACGTCACCCATAAATGTTAAGTATCTTGCACTGTGGTGAACATTCCGTAAAAGGTGGCCATTAGAAGATGTGACAGCGTTTTTTTCTTTTCTTTTTCTTTTTTTTCGAACAGCGTGTTAGTACAAATCCTTCGCCCAGCTAATACAATGTGGAAAACCTCTTATTAAAGATGCACCTAAAGAAAAATAAAAGCAGATCAAAGGCGATTCCGCTTCGTAGCAATGATGCTCATTGTTTTGATAAAGTTGACTGCAGCTGTTAACCAAGATTGGTATCGACCTTTATTCTAGCTAACGTTTCGGCGGTGTCGCCTTCGTCAGAGCCTTTACGGTGGAGGTCAAGACGATCCACCAGTCATTCTTAGCTGGAGGTGGGCATATGGAAACTCTGACGTGGTCAGTAGTATTCATTGTGTTGGCACTGCGGCCTAAGTCCTTTCTTCCAATAATTCTAGTCTTATTCACTAGAGTCCTTCAGGCTTTAAATGCTATTGTGTTCTTCTCCACATTAACCTTCAACCGGAGTATTTCACGCAGAATATCCAATTTCATCATTGAGCAAGGGCACGGTCCTTGACCACCGACGTGAGTGTATCCGCAATCTAACCTCAGAAAGGTTATATTTCAAAGCCCAGAACAGGTTATAAATGCGGTAGTTGGCCTTTTCACCAAAAATCCGCAATGTTTATAAAAACACAGACTGCTGATTACAATTAAAACTAAATCTCTAACTTCATAAGCCTTGTTTAGAGTTTTGCGATTGATTCTATATTTCTGCGGTCGAACAGAGTTTCGGGGTTCAATTATCAGATAGTGTGTCTTCTCGATAGCTAGCGGCAGATCCCGTTTGTTCTCCCCAGCGACTAACGAAAGTGCTGAAAGGAGAGGCTCTGAATCTGTACACCGTCGATTCGTCATTTTAAATGCAACGTTCGTTTCGACAGTTACTTTTACATAAAACATAACGGTTAATGAAATGGGCCGCGGTAGCGGATTCCTGATTGATGCCATTCTATATTTTTTAAACTTTCAAGAGAGGTACTGTCACTGTTCTTGTAAAGTAAGAGCGTACTAGATTTATTGCGTTATACTCGTTAGAAGAAAGTAAGGGATCAGCTTTTTCCAACAACGGGTGTGCTTCCAGAGATTTTCTAACATCTTTGGATTATTAGACCATCTTTTTCAAAGCATACGTATTTCGGTTCTACACCTAAACTTTCTGAGTTATGACTTACGTCAATCGGAAATCAAAAAAAGGTTGATGCAACTGAAGCAGAAGAATAAACATTGCAGTATAGGAAAAAGCTCCTTACTGCTAGATTCCAGCGATCTGTAGAGGATTAGGCTGCTTCAAAAACAAATAAGGACCTGGCAGACCCACAATAGTTGGTCATGGTAATGTATAGCACTACCTGAGTGGAGGCTATTACAAATTGCTACCAAGAAAAGCCTTCAAGCTCACGAAATCGCTTCACAAAACGATAAATAACGTGAGGAAACAAATGAACCTATACAAAACTGTGGACAAAACTTAGATCGCGTTGAAAAAAACCGCCCGCGCAAACGATTCGGTCAGGTGTTCGAGGTGGAGCGCGCTTCCGCAACGCACTGTGGAGGCGGCGCGGGACGAGGCGTCCGGCGCGTTTGGATTCCAAAAATTTTGAAATTGTCTGTTTTCCGACCCAATTTTGCCCCATTTTCCCAGAAAACAGAAAACAGAAAAAATCGTCCAAAATCGCCAGAAAATCAGAAAACAGAAATTCCGCCCAGCCCTGGTAGGCATCACAACTTCATTCGCACCGTAAATGACTTGCACAAGTCAGCTCATGCGAATTTGTTAAGACCTGTATTAGACTTAATATTATTATTTATTCAGTAACCTCGGTAGGATGAGAGGCTAGTTTGGGTTGAACCAAATCATGATAGTAACTTATGACGTGGTATAAGACACACGTTAGAAAAAACACGACATTAAAAAAGACCGCATAACACACGTTAGAAAAAACACGGCGCTAAAAAAAGATAATATGGTCCTCAACATTTTAAAAGAGAAACAACTTCTTCCCATCCATGCATTTGAAAGAGCGTGATACTTGATCGGCAATATAAACATTGTCTTTTGAAGGCAAATATATAGATCCTGCTTTGTATCTTTTCGGAAGCACCTCTTCTTCTAGAAGGTAGGAGAGAGGAAACCTGAGAAGCATCGACGTCCATGATTTCTGGCAGCATTTTGAAGATAGGACAATCATCTCTAAGCTTCCAATGGGATTTCAATGTGTGCAGATTGAAATATCTGCCCTTAATGTTCACCCGCACCACTCTGGAATAGAAGAAATTTCCTGATCGAAAGAGAGTTTTCCTAGTATAACTATTTTGAAACTTTTACAGAAATACAATGCCGTTCTTTTATAAGGAGGGAGCACGGTCGATCCACTTCAACAATAGGCCTTATGTGTGTGAGTTGTAAGCCTGAATCAGGACTGCATTACTGCGGGTGCAGACCAGTGAACATTTGGAATACTCGTGACTGGACCTTTTTCTGAAAGACCTAAGAACCTGATGTCCGGACCTCAAATCTCAATTCGGGGTGCACGCGAGAGCCAGTGTCTTCTCCGACAGCGTTCCTCGTTTTATGTTCCTTTGCAAGCGAACCCAGCTCTCCCTCAATGCATCTCACTGCGTAAAATCTTAATATTTGTCTGTATTCAGATTTCGTGTCGATTAAGAAAAGCAAGATATTAATGACAGAGCTGGAAATGGCGTTTCATTCAGATTTATTTCTCCATTGCTATAATGAGAAAAATTACAATTCGATAATCGTAAAGCACTTAGACATAGGATAAATTTCTGATGACAATGATTATTCTTATCACATTATCTTACAGCGGCTAGGCGGACAGTTTTGATTTATTGTCCGTAAGGGACCGACTATGCCATAGCCTTAGTTCTGTGACCGTTCAAGGGTGAATCTACCGACTTTGCCAGCGGTTGCTTCGTTTTTGCCAAACAGGTCTCGGAACTCTTCATGTGTACGTTTAGGTCGCTAGAGCTGGTTTTCGCAGCGACAACAGGTGGAGCCTCACTTGGTGCTAGCACGTGGAGCAAGGCGCTGAAATCAGCACGAGCGTCGGGCGACTGAAACGTAACATCCGTTAGTTGTATCCTTGTGATCAAAAGAGCAGCATAAGGTTAATATTTGGAGACCTCCGCACACAGCCCGCAAACCGTCATCCAATGCTTCAAAGCTACGCGAGTCTCGCAAAAGTACTTCTGCGGAAGTTGTGTCGTAGAATGTCTATTCTCAAGCGCTCTATGGCCCGCATCGGGGGCAGACATAACTCCAACTCCGCGCGAACCCCCTTGGCGTCGCGCACCGTGCGCGACGAAATTGGACCAGTTGTCGCGGTACGATGCCTCCGACGGCTACAAACGCTTCCGACAAGGACAAGCGGCACGCCTTTGCCTCATTTCAACGTTTCTTGGAGATGCTATATTAATGTGGTTTCAATAGCACGATCAGCGACAGTTTATACAGGAATCTTGGTCATGTGGTTGGTTTCTAGCGTCAGCATTTGCCATGTACAACTTCTTCGGTCAATTTTTACCCGTGATTATGGTTTCACAACGGGAAAAGGTCACTATCACCCATTCTCGGATCATTTGTCCTACTGCAGACTGTTGCCTACCTACATTCTGTAGAATCTTAAGTTTCTTGCTAGAAATGTGGTCTGGGAGCTTGAACACTGAGAACATTTCTTGCTCCGCGGCTAACCATGCGTCACCGGGAGGGGGACGTTCTGCCTGAAAGCGGCGCGGGCAAAAGAACGCGGGACAGTGCCTGCGAGACGACAATTAGCGTCGGACTCGCACAGTGACACCCGGCCGCGTCGCACTCAGCCAAGAGAGCCCTCGCCGCGCAGAGGGCGATGCTGACCCAGCCAACTACAGGAGCCTGTAGGTCGACCAGATTTGGTGTGATTACGGTCGATAGAGGGATAGGAGGCTCAGACGGCTTGAATTGGCAGTCTCTGAATATGGGACTGATCTGAACCCTACCATCTTCTATGTCAGAATTTCAAGCTCTATCGAAATGAGCCAGGAAAAGAATCTTGTCTCAATAACCCTTACAACATTTTTTTTTTCAGGTTGCAGTTTTCCTTTCGGTAAATATCAGTTTTTTATTAATGTCAGAATTAACCTACGAGGCATGCTTCCAGGCTACTGATGTGAACTCTACCATCTCCTGTACTAGAACTTTCTATCAACTCTCTATCAAATGAGCAGG